>JAHWFP010094879.1:32879-63812 GCA_023313725.1 Lithobius niger | reverse complement strand
TATCCCGCTTGCTATCATGGTGGAAGGTAGAGGAGCGGGGTATAATCGACCTAGTGTGGTATAATCACCCGATTACACACTGGGGCATAATCGGGGTGATTATACCACAGTACCTTTTTGTTGTGCGCATGCGCAACTTACCGAGCTAATCTTAAAACAGACGTCAGATGCTAGTTAATGGCTGCGGCTTTTGACTCGCATATATACCAGCTAGAAAACTCGACGTATTCGTTACGTTTTTCATATTTTAGCACCACACTTTATAATTTTTTATGCTAGTATAGTATAATTGTTCTTTGGCGATATATTGGCATAAATAATTTTAATTTTTACCGTATTAGTCTTTTAGTTTTTCGATCCCATGGTAATTATTAGCAAACGTTTAAAAATTAGTACAGGAACACACACAGCGCTATCTCTCGGCAGATTTCAGCAATGCGTAGTTGATGCGGCATGTTTAAAGGGAGAAAGTCGCCGACGCAGCATCGTGTGTAACTTCATGTTGGAGACAAATAATTTTATGAACTGATAAACTGATAATCTTGTAAAACGTAGGATTACGTTATAAATATTAATAATAACACAAAGAATGTTTAGTCCTTTTGTTATTATTTATTCTGATTTGGGATATACTCCAGTAAAACAGCCCTCTAGCTTTTGTGGATAATAAGGCTAAAAATGTTTTCGCACTCAGCCTGTAACCAGACTAAAACTAACTCATGCTAATTAATTTGAAATTATACCCCTCGCGCTACGCACTCGGAATATAATTGCAAAATAATTAGCATTCGTTAGTTTTAATGTCAGGTTACAGGCTTCGTGCGAAAACAGTAGCCGTATTATCCACAAAAGCTCAAGGGCTATTACTACTGATTATTCAATTACAGACCAGGGCTTTCTTGAATAATTCGTGATTCCGCCAGTACAAAATAAGCAGCCAACAGTTATTTTTCAATAAGAAGGTGCTCTACCGCACTGGAAACAACAGGTTCGGGAGGCACTAGATGGAGCATTTACTCATGGTTGGATTGGGAATGGGCTTATTCTAGGACCATCAGATAAGCTGTGATCCAACCAATTGGTTAGAGTAGTACATCACAAAATGTGGGTTATGTTGATGAAAAGGAGGGACCACTAACTGAAGAAGAAAGAAATTATCTAGCCAGATGCTTAAGGTTGTTATACTATTAACTTCTTAAGCCTTTATTCCCAGCCACGTACCCAGACGTACCCTTTTTAAACGGGGCACCTACCCTAAAGATATTCACCTCACACAAAAACTTTTTTTTAGGTTTGTCTGGTGCAATAATACGTATTCTACATTGTACAACACTTTTTTTTTGTTAACCGAGACCTTTTATGGCTAAAAACACGTATTTGAGGGATTATTTAGCTTTGTGTAAGGTTATAAGTTTAACGTTCGAACTGGATTTTCTCAGAACGCAAATATCGCTAGCGGTCAATCACTAAAAACACCATAACTATACTTAAACTTGAGATAGCGGCTTGAAATTTTTTACACAAGTTCCTAGGTGTGGTGACTACAAAGTGAACCAAAATCATACTTCTACACACCTCCGGTGTAGTTTTTTAAAAATCCCAAAATTTTGGCTAAATAATTTTATAATATGCACAAATTGTAATTATATTATAAAATATAAAAAATTGTGGTATCAAAATTATTTTGGTCCACATGGTAGCCCTATGTGTGCTGATAATTTAGAGCCCAATATCGTTTAAGTAGCAGTATGAAAGTGTAATAAAATTTACCAAAAATGTACCGGTTCTCTACTCCCACAAAAATAGAATAATTGAAAATTTAAAATATGTCCTAGACTGGTATTTCAACACACTTTAAGGTACAAAAAAACATTATGGCTCTAAGGCAATTACACTAAAAGAAAAAAAATTCCAAAGTTAGGCTCTGTTTAGGGTATGTGCCCCCTTAAGTAAGTTGTGAGTTTCAACTGAAAAAAAAACCACATTTATTCTCCTTGTTTAAACACCACTGCTTTTTTGGGCACTTGCAACAGTTTTAATTTTATTGGCGTGTTTAGTGGCTGAGCACAGCAGTAAGGTTTCATATGAACTGAACACTGCACCAATACTGTGGTATCTGAGACCTTATGGAAAAGCTTAGGCCTATTAGTTTTCCTTTCCTGGTTTGACTTCGGTTCTGTTAAACCTAACTTAAAAAACGAGCACGTTCTTGTTTTCTTAGTAGTGATGCTTTGGTATACCATGTGGTTAATCTGTATTCTTTATTACCAGTGTGTGCAGCAATGAATTTCACTTACTTGGCTCATTGGCTCATTCAATGCATACCCTTAAGTTGTTAGTTGATTTGTCTGCAGATCTCATTCAGCATCCTTTTGCCTTTTGCCTTTATTCGTAATTACAGGACAGAAAGCCAAACGGGCAGTGAAAATTTTAGCATTAACGTTGAAGGCTGAATCAAACCAATACATAAACTGATTTACACTATAATATCGGATTGAGCAAAAGCAATAAGATTCGGGAAAAAAACATGACCGAAAGTCACTGCCATCTACTCCTCACGAAAAAAAAAACACGTTAAAAATTTCAGAAAGGTTATGGAAGAATGAACATTTTCTAATGAGCCAATTTAGAAATTGTGTTGATAGCGCACTATTGGAGGTAAAGTGTTTGAACTAAAAATTAATTCGAATTTTCTGGCGGTTCCACCAATCCTTGCATGACAATGATCCGAAGCCCCAATTGAACTTTACAGGGCTAAATGTAAAGTGTTTCTGTTGTTACATTAGTTTTTATGTTGGTACAATAGCATGGACCATGTTTCGAAATAAATTTCTTGCTGCACGGAAGCAATGAATAAGGAGAATATTCTTTCTTTGCAACGAGAACAATGAAAAAGTGGAAGCATTCGGCAAGATGATGGGTACTGTCGATTAAGTAGTAACAATCACTAACAAACGAAATATTATGCGATACTAGAGGAAGCCCGTGCTACGCACGGGGCCGGTCATGAATTAAGTTTACAGACCCACTTTTCCTGACACATTTAAACAAATAGGAGTTGTCTATTTGGATCCTATTGAGCGGACTGAAAAGGGCGTACTTGTAAACATTTACGAACATTCTCCCCCCCCCCACCTCCTGCCAACCTTGGACACTGACTTACAAACGGTGATTTTTCTACGCACGGCAGGTGTTAGATACACCATTTCCAATATTCTGGATGTTTGTGGAAGTTTCTTCCCCACTCCCACTCCCCCTCCCCATCTCCACTCTCCACTTCCAACTCCCATTTTCGTGCACACTGGCTAAGAAACGTATTTACGGAATTAATGTTCTTCATTCCAATTTTAGCACACACTGGCTGACAAACGCTCAATCAGCGCATCCTATAGCTCAAATCACTGGACGCACCGTTTTAAAAATTGGCATGCTCAAGCGTTGTTCCTGGGCACAAAACAGCCGGGACCCGTTTTCCCAGCGCTCAGCTCTGAAAGCCGCCATCTGCAAATTAAATAAGCCATAGGATCGTTCCATATACCAATTTAATTTTATCCATCAACAATCAACGGTTTGCTATGCACGGGGCCGGTCATGAATTAATTTTACAGACCCACTTTTCCTGACACACTTAAGCAAACAGGAGTTGTGTTTTTGGATCGACTGAGCGGACTGAAAAGGGCATAATTTTAAACATTTACGAACCTTCCCCCGCCCATCCTGGCAACCTAGGACACTGGCTTACAAACGGTGACTTTTGTTGGCCCCAGTCACTGAATCTGCGCATTCAGTTGCTGAAATTACACGATGCACCGTTTAAAGAATGTGCGCGCTGAACCATCTTTGCATGAAACAATTTTTCTGTGGGAATAGCACGGCTGCTTTGGCATTTTTCTTTTCTGGGAGAGGAAAAAAGTAAATCGGCGGCCTTTGGCGGCCAAACAATGGCTCATTATTGTTTTGTTTTCACTCACAGAGCTTTGATTGTAGACGACTACTTTGCAAGATAGCAATGATCAGCCTCGTGCTCAACAGTGATTGTTGTATGCATTTAGCTGAAAAACGGATTTTTTCACACATATATATTTATTGAGAGCCGTGGCCCGGAGCCGTACGCCCTGCTTAGTACAAAACACTAAATGCAAAACACCAAACACAGAATACCAAGAATACAGAGAATGCCTCACATTCATTCTACCCATCAACAATCAACGGTTTGGACGTATAGGATATCGCCCGCTTTCCGAGTGCTGGGATCTAACAATATCGAGGGTGCGCAGCGCCCGAGCCATTGTTGGATTCCAGCATGAGGAGAGCGGGCGATATCCTTCTTCTCACCCGTTTTGAAGCTATCAGTCCGACGTACATTGTTGAGCGTAAGTGACCGCGAGTGGAATACATTGTTGCGTTTAGCCAATAGAAAGTTTGTGTAGAATATTCGTTAAGACGCAATGCTACACGCAAAGAAAAAAGCAACGTTTAATTTTGAAAGCAGTTGCAATGTTGTAAGTTACCGCGAATTTGTGAACGATTTTTTTGACGTTTGAGGTGATGTGGTTTTCAAAAATTGTTCCATTTAATTGATTATATTCGGTTGCTTTATTCCTTTTTGTCATTTAATGAAAAGCAACGTTTGTAAAGCAGCGGTTGCGATGTTGTGAGTAACGTGAATTACTGAGCGTTGTTTTTTTTTTAACTGTTGTGTTTTTCTATTTGATTCAGTAAATTTATTGCATTTGTTTGTTTTCTTCCACTTTTCACTGTTAACACAAAACGGGGGCTGGGATCCACGTGGAGTGCTGGGATCCAAGATCCCAGCCCTCCGCTGCGGATCCCAGCACTCCTCGTCCTCGTTGCGATCCCGTCGTGCTGTATTGTTATAAGAGGACTGAGAGCTTCAAAACGGGTGAGAAGATAGTTTTCAATAGATAGTTACGTGCACCAGGAATTGTTAGGCACCAAGGCAAAGACATTACACGTGCATGAAAACAATGAAAAGCGAGTAAAGTGATTGTCCGGAAGTTTTACCTTTTTTTATCAGCTCAGCCGGGGTCCAGAATTATTATGTAGATTACTGTAGTATGTTTAAAGTATGAAGACTGTCATGGTAAAAATGATGCTTCATGAACTCATTAAAAAGCAGGTGGCACTCCCTATTCTATCATTTATCGGTTCTGGCTAATGAGGCTCTTCATATTCTGAATAAACTTTTTAGACTGCATAACCATCAAGTCAGTATAAACTAAATACAGATGCAAACCTATTTACGTTGCCTTTTGGACTGATATGGCATGTAAGTCCAAAAGGCAACGTAAATAGGTTTGCATCTGTATTTAGTTTCTTGTGAGCCTTTGGCTTCGCCATCTTTAAGTCAGTATAAAGCTGACTTTCTAAGCTTTGTTATTAAGTTGTGAGCTGCACGTTTTCGAGAGTGTCGACATAAGTACATTATCAAAAAGATTGTGATCATATTTAAAAAAAATAAAGAAAAAAATATTTCAGATTAGGCACACTAACCTTCTTTTGGACTGCTTACTTCCCAGGTGTTGTTAGCAACACCAAAGCCGGAAAAGAACTACTGCTGAAAACCAAATCCCTGGCTTCAAAAACCTGGGTATCACACTGTTTCTGTACCCCAAAAAGCTAGGTTAGTCGCTGCTACAAACCCCGATTTGACAGGGTAAAATAATTGAAGTGTATTTGTTTTCCTTTCAAAGCCGTTAAGCAAGTATTAATGTAACAAAATTAGTTTTGTATTAGTAAAATGCATATACATTTGAGATAATAAGTGAGTAACCTCAATACCATAATTTTAAACAAATGTACTTCTAGCCTCACGAAATCTCAGTTTGAAAACGTGTAAAGAACTTTATACAAATGATTTAATAGTTCTGCAAAATTAGCTACATTAGTAAAGTTATTGAGCATTCGAATTTGTTTTTCTAAGTTTTGAATATAGGGCGGTAAGTTAAGCACCTCATACAGCTAACAATATAGCGTTACCTGTAAGTTTTGACTCCATTTAGCTGTTGATATCAATTAAATTTTGAATGGCAAACCATCAACCAAGTAAGTCTTAGTTTAACTTAATAAATTGTGGGCAGACAACATAAACACACACATTTTTTTAACCAATCCAATTATTAATAGACGAGGAAACCACAAAATACGGGTTAACCTGGGGTGCAACGTTTGAAATCTAAATTTCGCTTTTAATATTGGGGACAGAGCTTGGAAATTATAACCAACCTCTCTATGTGTGCACTTCCAATTTTGCAACCACAGTAATGGGGGGGGGGGGGCACTATTTTACAGCTAATGAAGAAAATAATCAATGTTAAAGGCTGGCTATGAGAGAATACAAGAATCACTATCCGAGAAATAAAAAAAAAAACACAATTGCCCCAAGGATTTTCATGCAATAGGCCAAGTGAAAGATGGGCATTGGCTCCAGACTCCAGCAAACTTTAGAAGCTGCAAACCTTTCTCAGTGATAAAGTGTAGGTCACAAACATATTTACAAAGATGGAAAGTTTCATGCTTCGTGGCCTTCTCACAAGAATTACACACAAAAAAATCACAAAGATAGGGAAAGGTAGGACAGCTCGTAAGCTTGCCTTAAGTCTCTTATCAGCATCTGCCTCAGTAGTACAGTTAGCAAAGCGCCCAGCTTAATGTGAGAAAGTCCAGCATCAGTTCGAAGACTTATCTTTATTACTTTTTGTGATTAGTTATTTTTCATTCTCACAAATGTAGTCTTTCATGCTTATTTTCTTCTTTGTTAATCCTTTACATTGTGATTTATTGCTTTACGTTAACTAAACACACCACAAACATCAATTATACGTACCATCTGGCCCAATGCAGCATTTTCCCCCTATTTCTGACACGTAGCAACAAACGTCACCCCCATTGCATTCGGCATCATTGCCACAAATCTCACAGGAGGCTCCAGTGTGTTCATATAGTAGGCAAAAAGGGTGCTCTATTTGTAAATAATACCCATATCATGGAATTAGCATAAAAAACAGTTCTCCACTACTGACTCTACCGATTACAGAACAATGACTCTTAGCACAGTACAAAGAATGCCAGGCGTCTCTATCTACCTACAGGTTTACTACACACATTATTCTGGAAAATATTCTGAGCATTTTTAAAGAATTTCGTAACGACGAAATTAGCAAATAAATGTTTTGGCACCTGACTACATGATACACATAGTAAACATTTTAGACCAAAGTAAAAAAAAAAAAACTGACTGAATTTAAATTCTATTGAAAAAAACAAACCGATTATTTGTTTGATTATTTGTTTGTTTAGTAAATGGACTTTTTGTTTGACCTAATCAAAAGATTCGCTATCTCTTTTAATTTGCAGTTATCATATTTATGTAAAAACAAGACTGGTGCCTGGACCTGATCCATCATTAGAGCTTCCATAGATGTATTAAACAAAAGTACAAATGGAACAAGTAAGAAGCAGCCCACAAAATGCCGAAATCACAATACAAGGGGCAATATTTCAAGACATGCTATGTCTCTTTGTCAAGCACAACAGAGAATAGTTGGTTCCACATTACGTTTGCAACAAACTGACTGACTGCATGGGGCCACGTTTCCTTCCACTACGAATGCAAAATAACGTAAATATCCCACTCGTAGACTCTAACAGTAACTCTGTAGAGTCTACAAGTGTGACATCCACAGGTGTTTGCACTCGTAGTGCAAGAAAACATGACGTCATACAGTCAGTTCCCTACAAATATAATGGGGAACAAGATATAGCCTAAGTCACAGTCAACAAGATAACACAACAGAAAATATGGCTACCAATTTTCAAAGACCAGCAGAAGAAACTGAAATAGGTAACAGCGACAACTTCAAATTTAAAATAATTCAGTACACAACGTATTGATAATACAAGAAACAGATGCAGATGCAAGGGTGAAGTACAGAAACACAGAAAATGCTGCAATTTCTTTTTATTTTAAAGGTGTAACAGAAGCTACTTATAAGTTGTTGGGTGCACAAAACGTAAGCCTAGTTTCCGCATCAGCTAACAACTTAAATTGCCTCACCAGGCATGAAATACAAACTGGAAAAACCCTTAAACATTCAAATACACTTTTTCTTTTTGTAAATTTCTTGTTCCAAATGGACATGCAAAGCCATTTAAGGTAGAAACGATTGAGAGACCCTCAATAAAAGTATTTCGTTCCACAAATTCAACTTTAACCCTAACGATCTGTCAAATTCTCTAGTACAGCGCATTATAAAAACAGGGCACACTGCTGACTCATCCACCATTTTTGTATTATTTCCTGAAAACATCAAAATACCAGGTGGTTAAATTTTGGTTTCTATTGCCTAAATGAAAATATACATTACCTGTGCTTTTAGCATTCTCCTTCTGCTTTGCTGTTTGATCTAGAGATTAGAGGTCTTGGAGCCTTGCCAGCATCGTAACCTACAGCGCATCCGTTCTGCACAGCCTCCGTCTATAAAAGTGCCGTCGATGGCTGTTGCTTCTTTTATTCCCCTGTAGTGCCCAGGTGGTGACACAGAGGGGAGGAGGGTGGAAAGAAGGTAATGAATATTTTCATTTAGGGAACAGAAAGCAAAATCAACCAGGTGGTATTAAGGAAAATATCCATTACCTGAGTTGTTAGCATTTCACAGACCTCGTCAAAGGGTACCACCTTGACAGGCCCCCTTAGGTTGCGAGCTGGCTCCCAAAAAGTAAAAAGTTTGCAAACGATCAGTGTGCAAACGACTAGTGTTGTACTAGAAGTACAATGAAGTGATCGTGTTGCTTAAGGGGTTCAGAGTATCTGTCAGGCGGCCACGAACGGTCCGAGATGGTAAAGTCCTTTGGTTTGAGATGACATATACCGAAGATAAGAGAACGTAAATATAATAGGGTTCTGCCAGGATGCAGCTTCTATAATGTAGGTGATTGGAATGTTACTGTGGAAAGCCCAGGACGCTGAAACGGCTTAAAGTTCGTGGGCAGTGACACGGACGCCGTGATCAGTGCGGTTGATGTCATGGGCGTTGTAAGCATGAAGTATGACTCCAACTTGATCCAAGTGGAGACCATCCTGGCAGTCGTTTCGCCAGTGCCGGTCGTAAACAGAATTAGGAGCTGTGAGCGGCCCCGTCGGAGAGGCTTAGACTTTTTAAGACAGAATTTAAAGGTCAGTACTGGACACAGCGCCCGTTCTGGTTCGTCCCCCAGAATGGTGGTGGGGGGGGGAGCAGGAATAACAACCGGAGAAGAACGTTCGCAAGGCTTCTGTGTCTTGGCTCGAAAGGATGATCATGGTGTTGAGGTGACTCCTTTGTAGTCTTCAAGAAAGAAACAGTCGGCTAGCATAGCGAAGAGCGCCATTATTTCACTACAGTGGAGGCAAGCCGCCAATGCGACCAAGAAAACAGCCATGCTAGTCAAGTAGCTAAGATAACATGGTGAGAGTGGCTCGTATGGGGCCGAGAGAAGAGATGTCAAGACGGTGGAAAGGTCCCAATCTGGAAACAGGTGCCATGTTACTGGTCGTTCTATAGCAAAATACTTGACAAGGGCTGAAATTCGAAAAATTTCCAAGACATGTAGGTTTCCTGCTGCTTTAAAAATCGAATTTAGGGCTAACCGGAAAAAACAAAAATTGTTGACCCTCCAAGACCCTCCTTGAAGCGGTTATTCATGGATGTTAGGAAGTTCGGAAGAGAGGGACTGATCAACTGATGGACACCCTAACCAATTTGCTGACTGATCTGTGGCGACATGAAACCAACCAACCTTTTAAAAATTCTTTATGAGGAAGCTGCATTTCAATACACACAAATTTTCTGAATTGGGGGGGGGGGGGTGAATCAGTCGTGTCCTGGATCACATGTTTTATGATTTGTCCAACAATCCTCGTTCTAAATGGAACTATCTGTATCCCTTGGCTAGAGTGAATAGTGGCACGAGCAGTCACGTTATGATCCAGCCTGTTGGTTTGATTTGTACTGAAGAAAGGGTAATGAAATGTGGTTTGTGTTGGTGAGTAGGGGCCACTGACTGAACAGGAAACGAATTACCTAGCAAAATGCTCAAAGGCTGTTTAGTGTTCTATTGTTAACTTGTTGTCCTTGACTTCAAGCTACATAATCCGACATGCCTTTTTTAAAGCACTGAGGCCAGTGGCAAATTTTTTAATTGAACATCCACTTGGTTCACAGTCCCAGGCTTTGAACACCAATGGACTGTGCTTTGGTATCTTTGGAATTCCCCTGGAACCTGAGCAAAGCAACTGAATTTCGAGTTTGGACTTACGGTCATCCTCACCACAAAAGTTCTAGTAGTCAAAGGTAAATAGAAACCAAACGCCATGGGAAAAAAACTTAGAACCCTTTAAGCAATAAAGATTTACTAGTTGTGTAATATTTACCAATATAAAAACAAGAACTAAGATAGGACTCAGATAATTATGAGACCTACGTCACCTGGAAAAGGGCATTGGTAACACCGGTAATGGAATACTAAAAAAAAATGACACTTAATGTAAAAGAAACGTTATTCACTTCTTTATAAATTGTTTACAATCATGAGTTGTAATTCGTTCTTTTATTAATAATTGTTTATTTAGATATATTCTAGTTGCTTTTTATTTCCGTTGAAGTTGATATCACAAACTCACATACCATGATAACGTACGAGGTGTGTGGGTGTCCAACATGCACACATTAGATTATGTCTGTGTTGTGACTGGCAGTTTTGATCATTGGGTATGCCTTTAGCCAATCATATGATCAGAAAAAAAACGCACCATGCACAACAACCGAAAAAACAACGGAACATCAATAGTAAATATACACGTAAAACATAAATATAATATCCAAAATGTATGCTGCCACTGCATACAAATAATCCCTGTTAAACCATATAGTTTCATGAGGTTTGTTTTTCTATGTCGTTGAGATTTATTAAAGGTGCTTGTTTTCAACTTGAATTTCCTGTATAACTGTAACATTATTTCATGTATTTTATGTGATGTATTAATTTTCATGGGTTTTTTTCTTATGCAAGATAGTTTTGATAAGTTCGTTCAATAATATGTAAATATTGCAAAAGCTGTTTCACGTAGAATATGTGAAAATATGAGAGATTGCATCTTTTTACGCAAACAAGTAAGCCAAAACCTTATTGACATTTTTGGGCTCGATACGTTAATTAATATGATATTTAGTTATTCTGCTTAGTTAAATAACTTTGTTGTGAGGAATTTTCACTTGTAATTGTTACAAATTGACTACTATATAGCCATGTGCCGACTGGGGAAACACAAGATTACTCGGAAAGTTGCTGATCTGAAGAACCACTTTTTGTATATTAATTGTGCAGTTTATTGCAGACAAAAGGTGAGTGGGGACTTCACTGACTCCTAGACTCGCCAGGCTGTTATCTGGATTAAGTCCAAAGGCAATAAAACTTTGCTTAAATATCATTATAGTGTCTTCACATAGTCGATGCAGATGGTACTAATTTTTTTCAATAAGAATAATAAATGAAATAAATAAAAAATCTTCTTGCAGGAATATTTAAATTTGCATGAATTTAAACATTCCAGCAAGATGATTTGTTTTTTATTTCGTTAACCTACTTCACTGAAAAGACAATAAGAATGGAAAGCAACATGTGGACATTTTTGTAAAGCCTGAAGAGGTTAAACAGTTACCTTTGTTGTTAGGAACATTTGTGATGGTAATGGTTACCATTCAACTATTTACAAAATGTAACTTTAAGGAATACAACATGTGCACAGTCATATTTGAACCAAAAATTTATAAGGATCAATATTTAATGATAATTACCAGTGGTTGTCGTTAGCGGGCTTGGTGTGGTTGGTTGTACTGAAAAGTTAGGTTACAAAAAAATTAAAATTTTATTATCTGTACAACCCAGGAACTAAAAATATTGACAAGTGCAAAAAAAATCGTTCTTCTGTACATGAAGCTACTAAATTTTTTTTACATTAGTCCACGGGCCATTTGAGTTAACTTTGACACCTCAGGAGGCAAACTATTTGAAAGATTTCTGTGAAAAGATAGTGCTTTCATAATACAAGGTATCCCAAAATAATTTGACTTAAGAAATTAAAAAAAAAAATTTCAATGGATACAGATAGAAACAAGTGGTTTACACCACTCTGCTTTTTTCTGGTAGTGTCGTGCTTGTGATCAGATTAACAGAAGGTGCTTCAGCCATGGCAGAAACCAAGATAGCATACCTTGTAGTAAAAACCTAGTGTGTTGTGTGGTTGGCTAAATCAAATTCACCCTTAATTATTAACGACAGCTCAAGACTTGCTTGAACAAGTCATGACCTCTAAACTAGAAAACCGGCAAACAAAGTTATTTTTCTACATGATGGTGCTCCGAAGCACTGAGAACTAAAGGTATTTAAGGCTATAGAAGGAGCATTTCCTGATTTTACATTAGGGATGAGCCTAATCTGGAATGGGCAGAGCATCATCTTGTTGAAAGATAACTGTTGACACGATAACAGAAAGGCTAGCATTGAATGAGCGAGCGAAGGGAGTGGAATTCCGTGCATTTGCAAGGAGTATAGAAGACAAAATTTGTACATCAAAGTAGCGAGAATTATAAAACAAAATGGCCTCGTGTGATGTTTAAGATAACGTTTAACTGATCAAAAGTCAAAATAGCAAAGGAACACAAATAATCTTAACTTTAAGGTTTCTTGTACCACAGTGTTGCTGTATTGTTTTTTCCACGCGTAACCTTACTGTTGTATTCAACCGTTAGACATGGAAATAAATTAATACCACAGCTCAACTTTCAAAGTAATTGACGAATACTATACTATTTATCTTTCAATAAAACTAACTTGAATTAAACAAGTATTAAAATTTGAAAATTATGGTAAGAGTACATTCTAAGTTACTTTTCAAAGTTGAGCAATTGGGTTTCTGCGGCCACCTCATTAATTGGATTTCCTCTTTTGTTGAGGGGAGGACACAGCAGGTGTCCTCCTTACTACCAGTCACAATGGTGTTCCCCAGGTGTCCTGGGGCCACTCCTGTTTGTGATATATTAAATAATTTAACTAGTGGCCATCGACTGCTCTCTCGAAGTTTGCTGATGTTCTAAAGGTTGACTCAAGGATTACCAGTGAGAGTGCTTGTGATCGTTTTAACATGAAATTACATCTGTAGTAAGATAATCTACAAAATGACATCTGCCAAATGCCAAACTATGCATTTGAAAAGAATGAATCAAAACAGAACCCACCCCATTAGACATGCACATTCTTCCAAATATTGATGTAGTTAAAGATTTGGACGTCTGGTTCTGTAGTGACCTTAAGTTCGGTCTTCACTGCACCTAAATAAATGCGGCTGTGTTTAAATGCCTAGCAATTGTAAAACACAGCTTTTCTGCCGGGGACCTGAAGATTAAAGTTTGGGAATTTAAGTCTTTGTGCGTCCGATATTGGAGTATGCAAGCCCAGTTTAGTCGTCCTTTCCTATTGCAAGATATTGACCGGATTAAATCTGTTCAACAGAGGTTTATGAAATGACTTCTTGGATTGCGAAACGTGCCTTATATTGAATGCCATCGGATAACAGGCCTTCAGTTACTTGGGCTTAGGCGCCTCCAGACCGATCTGATCCTTACCTATAGAGTAGTGCACGGCCATCATCCATTGGCACTTACATTTTTTGACCCAACCAATACAAATATTACTCGAGGCCACTCAGTGAAGCGAAATCAACAATTTGCACAAATACCCGAATAAACCTTTTCTCTTTGAGGGTAATTGAGCCATGGAACTCATTACCAGAATCAGTGGTATCATCAAATAGTGTTCAGGGCTTCCACAGAATTTTGCGAGATATTTACACCGTAGGCCTGGGTGGTTCTAAAATACATTTTGGGACCCTAAATTTACTTTCCCTTTCCACTGGGCAACATATCTTTGCTCTGTTATTATTACTCTTTCTTTTTTTTTTTTGTTTCCTCATGCCGTTGTTTTTAAGGTTTTGATAGGCTTTCAAATTAATGATACGATATCACACACAACTTGATTTTAAATAAATTTAGAGTCGTACGACTTTTAGTCTTTGTCGCATAAATGTAAGTAATTTTTTTTAGGCTGACTGTTAGTGGCTATTCAGTACTTGCTTGTCCTGTTGCTCAACAACAAAAACACAATGGAAAAAGACTAAAATTGCAGGTCCTGCACCTGCCTAATTTTAGTTTTTATTGCCTAACCGAAAATATACATTACCTGTTTTTATAGCGTTACCCTCCTTTTGAGTATTTATTTCCCCCAGAAGCTTAAAATTTGGCTTCCCAGCCGGGCTTGTACTACTGCTCATGCACAGGATTGGGCTGGCTATGTATACTCGGCGCAGCCGTCCGTTGGCATTATTTCTCCTCACCCAGAACCTAGTCCATGGAGGGGAGAGGTCTGGGTGGGACTTAAGGTAATGTATATTTTCGGTTAAGCAATAAAAACTAAAATTAAGCAGATGCAGGGACTGCAATTTTAGTCTTTTTATAGCCGACGAAAATATACATTACCTGTTTTTAAAGCGGACTTCGTCACCTCGGACGAGGGCTAGGTTCGCTTTCCCCTCACGTACAAGCCGACATCCCCGGGAACTAATCCCTGGCGAAGACAACTCTGAGTCCTAGACCAATTTCACTAATAGTTGAAACCATTCGAGAGCTGAGGAGCAATCCGCGGTCTGGGAAAAGGTTACACCATAAGTAAGGTCAGGCAGTGCGGTAAATTGTTTATATAATTTAGTAAGGTTAAAAGACGTGCAAGAAGAACCACATGCAGGGGTCTTAGCAGCTCGGGTACAAGATAGGAAATCAGATAAAATTCCAAAATCATCTACCTTGTTGGGAATGATGGTTCACCGAAGTGTGAAGCGGACAGGTGGATGGAGCGTGTTGTCGTAAGTTCACTAGTAGACGTGAGGAGTGGACACCATCCGCAGGATGAGCTATGGAAGGTGTGTGAAGTGGGCAGGTGGATGATGAGTGTCCTTATGGTCAGAAGATGCAAAGAGTGGATATCGTCAGATGACGGATCGTGGAAAGTGTGAATGTGTATGACAAGCACAGCATGATGCTGCGAACATGCAGCGGTTATGAGGAGCGGACACCATCCGCAGGACAGACTGTGGTAAACGTAAAATGTGGAACACAGTTTTGAAGTTGAATCAAGAAGAATGCAGCTGGTTGGTATGGTATTAAGATTGAATCGAATGATTTTCCTGAAGAAGAAGAGATGCTGGTCGTCGGATGCAAGGCACTGTGTAGAAAAGTGAAGGTTTAGTCTGATAAAGCTAATATTGTGAGAATAAGTTCTTAAAAAGGGAGGTGAGGATCGCGATTGTATCATCCCCACATGGAAGGTGGATGAAGCAGAATCCTCGCCAAAGATTGTCGTATTGAGGAGCAAGAGACGGATGGGAATGACGTTTAAGGAAGGACACGAAAGCCTAGTACTACGCCTGTGGCTTTGCCCCGGCAAGGTGAACATGGCATGACGTCCGTTGAATGTTACGAGGTTCCAGTGATACCGTGGAAGACGGGGAGAAAGCTGGCGGCGTTATCATATTGCCACACTGAATATAATGAAATTTTCTGGAATTGGTTCGTGACAAATGCTTCTTTCCAGAGTGTAATGGGAGAGGTGGAGGTTGATGTCGGGGGTTCATCGTCAGGGGTGTGATATTGACTGGCCGTGGATGAGGGATCTCGAAGTGGTGACGGTAATGGTAAAGGAACTTCTTGGTAAAGCGCAGCTAGGGACGGTGATGAAGGTGTGTCCGCAGGATGAGGACGAAACGGCGAGCGGTTTGTGGCAGAAGACGGGGCAAGTCTTAGACGTCGAGTGTGGGAACGGGCACAGTAGTAGGCCCTCCAAGGTGGAGATGCAGGAATTGGCGAAACCCAGGCGTTACGTGCGCAGAGCAGAGCATAGTTCACACGAATGGAACGAAAACGATGGTTTATCAGCTTGAGCTCGTTGGAATACGCCTCGTTGGTAGCACGGAGGAGAGTGTTCTCCAACCTTAGGGCCTCTGCAAATGCCTCCGCCTCTCGTAAGGATGAAGTGTCTGACTGAGCTGAGCAAATTGTGTTGAGTTCTGTGACAAACCCATCAAGGTATCGAAAAGAAACTTAATGTTGAAATCCAAATGTTCCTGTTCCCTAGCAGAAAGATGCACACCCCTAGTGATTGCTATTCGAAGCACTGGTGCAGCCGGGAACGGAACTGATTTAGTGGGGGATGGTGCATCCGCTGGAGAAAAGCCTTGAAAATCCCTCGGAGGGGAGGCAAAGGTAACACGAGCCGGAGAGGTTAGGGACGCCGGAATATTTGCACCGTGCAGGATGGTGTAGACAGCTTTAAGGGCCTGGAGGATATTAAGGACGACGTCCTAGCGGAGGCAATACGTTGACGAGCAACCTTAATTCTTGCCGATGATTTGGTTCCCGACGTACTTGCTACTGCAAAGATTGCTTTGGTTTCGGGAAAGGTAGACTGCTTCGGAGGATGAATGGGTGGTAGCGATCCTGATGCAGAACGCTTGGTGGCTTTCTTCGTTAGTGAAGGAGTGGTTGGACTTGGTGTAAGCACTAGGGATTGTTTCAGAGCCCGTAATTCTTCTCGTTTCTTAGCATTACATGCATGTAGCATTCGCTGTCGTGGTTGGTATTGTTTTCGTCGAATAATAGTCCATCGATTTGGTGAAATGGAGATGCAAATATGGCAGTTGCGTTCCTGTCCGTCACACTACGTGTTTTGTTGGCAGCATAGATGGGGATCAAAGTGGTATGTCGTAGAATTCTCGGAAAAACCCAGGTAATTACATGCTTTGGGTGAAGGCACACTTGCTTCTTTGGTTACTGTTGCTTCAGTGTTCGGTACAGGTTCTTCAGAGTCGAACATGATGAACGATGAACAGGACACGAGAGCCGTTAGGCACGCAGCAATTTGAATCGCGAGGTGAGTGACTGTAGAGGTGCCTGGTGGTGACACATAGCATCACCGCGCAGTCAGCAGGTAGGTGTAGCGCTGTAGGTGGGACTGCAGTGTTGGTTGAAGGGGTATGGAGGTAGTATAGTAGTTGTTTCCCCACCCCCTTTTTACGGCTGTGTAATATCGTAAAGTTTAGGGGATTGTCTCGCGCACAGAGGAGACGGACCAGGAACTGACAAAGGGGATGAGAACCTAGTCCTAGCAGATGCGTCCTTTGTCCTTACCAAGGAACCCTGGGAGGGAGCCGGAGTGAAGGATAGGTCCCCATGAAAAGGAGGGGACGGACGACGGGGTTGTCCGAAAATCGATGCGTGCCTCTTATGGACGAGTTGTTGCATTCGTCAACGGATGCAAGAGTGGAGGACGGAGAAAGGCCGCGTAGGCTAGGTTTTAGAAACCAGGGTAGAAAAAGTGACGGGGGAGCAGAGTGGCATAGAGATGAGTGCCGTGGGGAGTTCAGGCCAAAGAGCTTGGCAACGTAGCGTCGGCTGCCCGGGAGAGTCTAGTTGGTCAGAATTGGGTGCTGAATGGAGGTATCCAAGTATACAGGGAACGGATGGGAAAAGCAGTGAGGCAGACATGAAAGTGTGGAGGGGTTCAGGCGTGTGTTGGAATTAACACACAGCGGAGTGCCTAAAGGGATGAGGACCAGGTTGGTATGCTTGCAAAATGCATGAGACGTAAGGGGAACGGATGCCAAGTCGACTGTCTGTCATGTCTGAGCCTCCATCCGAACTGATTGTCGTGTTCGTTGTTGTTTTTTTTTAAACATTGATCAATAACGGAGCCAATTGTGCGCTTGCAGGTAAGAAGAAACGTTTTAGTAGGTTAGCATCATGTCCGTCCAAAGGATGCTCAAGTGATTGAAGGCAAGGAGGTGTGATGACAGATCTGTAGGAAATACTGTGGGGATGAGCAGGAGTGATAGTACAGGACGAGTCGAGGGACGCTGTCATTGGGTGTCCCAATAATGTTGATGATAGAGTGACGATTCCAGGGATGGAATCTTGCCGTGAACGGAGAACAGGTGGAGATCTTGTGAGAGACAGAAAGTCTGGGGATCGTCGTCCTAGGACTGTGTAATGGATGTCGAAGTTTGATGAGGAAGGAGATTTGTCACAAAACAAGTCAACAAAGACAGGCGAGGGAGGAGGAACAGGACCGGGGGCGGCTATATCCTGAATAGGACCGTGACAAGATTACTTGGGATGTTAGAGATCTGAAGGCCCACTTTTTGTATATTAATTTTTAGGGCAGGCCGTGTTCTGAAGTCCAAAGGAAATAAACATTTTGTAGTATAGTATCGTATTCTCTTCTGTAGATGCAGATGGTACGGCTTTTTTTTTTAATAGAAAAGGAAATTCACATGAATTTAAAATCCTGCACGCAGATTTTTATTTATTTCGTTAACCTACTTCACTGAAAAAAAATTAGAATGGCAACCCACCTGTGTACATTTTTGAAAACATGAAGAGCTTAAACAGCTACCTTTGTTGTTGGGAACATTTGTGACAGTAATGGTTACCATTCGACTATTTACAATTGTTACTTTAAGGAATACGACATGTGCTCAGACATATTTGAAGCAAAAATTTATTTTCCTTGTTATAAGGATCGAAATGGAATGGTAATTACCCGGGGTTGGACTTGGTGTTGGTGGCTCTGATGTTGAAGGGCTTGATGTGGTTGATGTTACTGGAAAATGAGATTACAAAAAAATTCAAATTTTATTAACTGAGCATCACAGAAACTGGAAATATTCACAAGTGCAAAAAATATCATACTTCCGTACACGAAGCAACTAACGTTTTTACATTAGTCCATGGGCCATTTGTGTTAACTTTGAAAAGATAATGCTATAGGCTCTAGATCAAGATCTAGATAAAGATCAAGATCTAAATCTCACCTTGTAGGATTAGTTTATTTTTTGTATTCACAAAGCTAGACTTTAATGCCTCTTTTCTTCTTCATTAATTATGTACATTGCGAGTTATTGTTTATTTTGTAGCCTTTACTCTGGCCAAACACACCACAAACATCAATTATACGTACCATCTGGCCCAGTGCAGCATTTTTCCCCTACTCCTGGTATGTAGCAGCAGACATCGCCCCGATTGCATTCGGCATCACTTTTACAAATCTCACATGACGCTCCAGTGTGTTCATAGAGTAGGCAAAATGGGTGCTCTAATTGTAAATAATACCCATATCATGCAATTAGCAGAACAAAACAGGTCTCCATACCAACTCTAAAGATCACAGAACAATGACGCTTAGCACAGTACAAGGAATGTTCAAGGGTCTTTATCTACCCACAGGTTTGACGTTGGGGATTGTTCTCCCATGTTTGATTAAAGGAAAGAATGATTCGAAGTCCAACCTTTGCGTTTCTACTTCTGCTTTACTACTCAGAGTTCAACAACATTCATGTCCATACAGTGTGAGGCTGGGCTGCTATGGCTTGGCTCCTGGCCCAGGTTTCAGACTTCTTGTCTTCATGACTGCTTTGTGGGGACTGAGTAACAGTCATGGGGCATGACGCTGGGGTCAGCATACCCAGGAATTGAGGCCAACCAGGAAGTGGAATGCAAACCATAACACGTTACTACACACATTACTATGGAGTTATTCTGAGCGTTTTTAAAGAATTTCATACCAACAAATTTAGCAGGTAAATTTTTCAGCAATTGTCTGAATTATATAAGTAGTAAACATTTTTTTAGATCAAAGGCAAAAAAGCGGACTGAAATTAAAATTTATGACTAAAAACAAAATGACTATTTACTGGAAAAACCCTTAAGCATTCAAACGCTCAAAATATTGTTTGCAAATACCTTGTTCCAAACCGACATGCAAAATGATTAGGTTAGAAAGCGATATTGCGAGACGCACATGCTCACATAAACCAGAAGTGACATCATTAAGTCACCTAACCGGAAGTGACATTAAGTCACGTGACTGGAAGTGACGTCATGTCACGTGACCGGAAGTGACATCATTTACCAAGATGGCGACGCCCACTCCAGATGTTGCCCCGTCTTTCAACACAAACCATGTAAATTCTACCTAATTCCATGTAAAATCTACGTTCACCCCATGGACTCACCCCCTGCATCTCTATTAAGCAATCTCACCCCCAAATTATTTGACATCGACCCCACTTTTTGAATGCGAGACCACGCTTCGTACATTGGAATTGGCACTGTCCACGGTAAATTCATCACAAGTCTGTACCACTCTATCCTCACGATGACACTACAAATCCACCCCATCATGTGACGTCTCGTCCCCACCTACTTCTCAAGTTAGCTACACGTTTTTTCACTGCAAAGTGAAAAAGAAAAAATAATAAGTCATTTTATTGATGCCCAACAGAACAATGTTGTGTTAAAACCAATCAAACGTGAAAAATTTCCAAATAGGTTAGGTTTTGATATATTCTTCTCTTCATCGTTGCTTATAACATCTCTCCTCCAACTCTGCTCGATATTCCATAATTTTCTCTTCATTATCATCTCCTCCCTCCAACAATGACGCACACAAGAGCCTTTGCCTATTCGCCATTTCAGTCGGTTTGACATAATCTTCAGCTTCCGACCCCGATTCATCCATCCCCAATTCGATGTATTCATCTTCAGGCTCTGCTTTATCTGTTAAAACAGGTTCTTCTTGGAGACTCGAAGCAGTTTTCTCCTTCTTAATATACTCCCAAATTGGCTTGATAATGTTTACCTACTCGTATTGGTGGTTTGATTTTGGATTTCTTGAGGAGGGGTCGCTTTTTGCGGTATACAAAATTACTGTATTTCAGAATCGATGCGTATGCATCCAAGACGTCGTTGTCGTACGTTTGGTATTGCAAGTCTTTTTGATTCCAACCAACACTCGGGCATTATCGATTATTTTCTAAATTTTATCCCCAACCATAGGGTCTCCCGCGTCCATATTGTATTGTAATCCAAACATATAATCATTATCTTTCGGTGTTTGGAAAAATTTGTGCAAATAATACTTTGACATCTCGCCCAACAATTTGTTCCTTGAAAAGCACCTCGAATGATTAAAGCGTGCCTTGGTGAGCTGAAACCCGTCTTTTTGTCTTAGAAGACGTATTGAAAGCTGGAGGGGGTTCTGAGCTAGTGGGAGTACTGATGTTGGACAACATTCTTGTTGGTTCAGATCCAT
The DNA here is from genome assembly GCA_023313725.1 of Lithobius niger. Taxonomy (NCBI): domain Eukaryota; kingdom Metazoa; phylum Arthropoda; class Chilopoda; order Lithobiomorpha; family Lithobiidae; genus Lithobius; species Lithobius niger. The sequence continues at coordinate 42,557 of JAHWFP010094879.1, read as the reverse complement.
CGAGAGTGGGTGTAACATGTTGTCTTTTCTCGTCATCACATGAGGACTGTGCATCACTTTGTTCACATCATTCGCGTCATCATCACTCTACTCCTCGTATTTCCATTTTTTTTATTCGTGGGTTCCCCATCATCTTTGTCCTTCTCACCATTCACGATGAATTTAGAGACACTTTTTAACGGTTCAATGAAGGGTTTAAATAGTGCTTGAAGATATTCTCCGTTGGACTGGTTATCTTTTTTCGTGGCCGAAATCAGTTTCTTTCTAAGATCAACAAATCTGCATTTATACTCCATATTTTAGCTTGCGTTAGTAACCTGAGTTCCTATTTTTTCTTACGTTCAAATGGAAGGGGCCTTTTACATATAGTTTCAATTCGGACATTTTTCACCAATGCTCCAAAAATACGAATGTGTATTTCTGCAACGTAATGACACTCCCATCATGATCTATATTTATTTAGTAATTGTTTCGCATCATTTTAAAATAATGCATAGGAAACATTCAAACTTGAATGAGGAACGTGGTAAGAACACTCAAACACACACTCGGAACATATGTATCAGTTTTAATGTTGTTAGAAAACCGTATTGATGTTCGTGACACAATCTATAACCGTTTTCTTTTACTGGTCACCTATACCTCATGTATTAAAGAGACCAGACATAGCTCGTGGGAACCCATCCAAAGATGAACACAGAACCTAATGGGAACCTTCAAAATATGAACGATGAACGTCTTACGAACGTTTTAAAGACGTTCAGATGTTTCCAGCACGATCTAGAATCATTCATTATATGTTTCGTGCCATCTTGAAAGAACGTATAGGAAACATTCAAACGTGAATATTGTCAAAACATCAAAACATAAACGTGGAATGTATCTAAACGTTTTTAAAGATTTTAGATGTTCCCTTCACCATCTACACACGTTTTATCGCACGTGTCACGTTGTGTTTAATGATGGGGTTGTTGATTGGTACGATGACAACGCATTTGACCAGATGAGGGCTCATAGAGTGGGTAATGATGATGGACACCTAAAATGTATGCATAAATTATGATGAATTTACCCCAGATGAACGAAGGAAGGTCACGCGTTCACAAAGTGGGGATGACGTTACTTTCGGTAATTTAGAGGTTGGATTGATCACTACACGTGCATGGCGCAAGGGGGGGGGGGGCAACATCTGGAATGGGGTCAGTTTGACCTTTGACCTATAACATCACGTATGGTTTGCGTGAATCATTTATACGTCGCTTGATAGTGGTCACTTGATGGGAAGTGACAAAAAGATGGAACTTCCAGTTTTCATGTGCCCATATTATGGAAAATGATGTCAACCCTGGTTTTCATGTGAAAATGACGTCACTTCCGGTTTCTATTTTGGAAAATAACGTGCACTTCCAGTTTGCATGCCATCATCTTGGAAAATGATTTCTCTTCCGGTTTTATGATGTTGCTATCTTGTAAAATGACGTCACTTCCGGTTTTCATGCGAAAATGTCATTTCCAGTTTTCATGCCACCATCTTGTTAAATGGCACCATTTCCAATTTTCATGCCACCATCTTGGAAAATGACATCACTTCCAGTCATGTGACTTGATGATGCCACTTCCGGTAGCGTGACTCGATGACGTCACTTCCAGTGTGTGTGAGTATGTGCGTGTGCGTCTGTGTCTCACAATATCGCCTTCTCACCTACTAAAAGGATTTACATAGGATTGATTAAGAGACCCTCAATATAAGAATTTCATCCCACGAATTCAACTTTAAACTTAATGATCTGTTAAATTGTCTAGAGCAGCACATGATAAAAACATGGCACACTGCTGCCCCATCCACTACTGTTGTTTTATGTCTTGAAAAACAATATTAATCCAGATTAAGTCTGGAAATTCTGTACATCCTGAAACACTGTCTCCCAGTCCCTAATCACTTAATGCTTGACCATTAAGTTATGGCAGAGTATGTTCCTATTTTACACAAACTTGGAGTTACAAATTTGGACCACTGGGGTTTCCCTCATATATACAACAGCACTTTCTCGCCTTCATCACTTCACTCCTGCATCCGTAACACATGATGTTTGGTTATCGTATTGTCAATGCCTTGTGTACTGACTTAGGTTATTTTGCTTTTTTTTAATATGATCTTACTGCTTTTACTTATTACAATTTATTCTGCTGGCTATTAAAACATGGTTGGAGTATTTTTTACTGTGTTATATTGTTGACTATGTCTTAAGCTATTATCATTCTGCTTCTACAACGAAAGATGAACGTCTCACGTTGCTTCTTGTGTTTCGATTTTTGCACCTTCTGGCTTCTTCTTACTTGTCCTATCTGATGTAAACCCCCAATCAATTTGCCGACTGATCAGTGATGACATGAAACCGACGAAGCTTTTTACAAATTCGTTTTGAGTAGGATGCACTTTGATGCACAAAAATTAGCCGAATGTGGGACTGTAATCAGTCGATGCTGCATCAGAACTTTTACTATTTGTTCAGCAATCCTAAACAATACTAAAGAAAAGTCATGAAACTGGGGTTAATTTGATGAGAAGGAAGGAACCACTGACTGAACATGAAACGTATTACGAAGCCAAACTCTATTTGTTAAGCTGTTGTTAACATTTTAAATACACATCACACACCTTACGAATAATTGAAAAAATTATTAAACCACAAAGATTCATTACAAATTTAAAAGCAAAAACAAAAATAAGACTAGGATAATAATGCGATCTACATCACATGAAAGAGGGTGCCTGAAGCTTCCAGACTGGTGTTTACTGCATCGGCCTGTATTTTACAGACTATTAAAAAAAAGATACTCAAAGCAAAGGAAAAAGTTATTGACTCTTCTATAAGGCAACACTTCCACGTGTTGTGATGCGTTCTATTAATAGTTGTTCCTTCAGATATGTGTTAACTTACAGTTTTAGTGTCATCTACAGATACCAACAAGCGGTTTACACCACTTTGTAGAAAGATTCGGATAATTTTTTCTACGAGGTGTAGTGCTTATAATCACATTAACAGAGGGCACTTCTGTCATGGTAGAATCCATACAGAAATGAACCCCCCCCCCCATTCAAAAAGCACAGAGCACTGTGCGGTTGGCCAAATGAAAGTCAGTCACAGTAACTGAATGACAGTTCAAGGCTTGCTCGAACAATTCGTGATCCTACAACTAGAAAGCAGCCAATCAACAGTTATTTTTGCCACTTTGCGAATTACGGGTACGGAAGTTACTAGGGGCATATTCTTAGTTAAATTATTTTGTTGTGGGCATTTTCACTTGTAAATTGTTACTAATCAACTACTACGTGGCCAGAGGCAGAATGCGGAAACACAAGATTACTCGGGAAGTTACAGATCTGAAATCCCATTTTTTGTATATTAATTTGGGCAGTTTATCGGGGACAAATGGAGAGTTAGGACTTCCCTGACTCGTCGACTTGCCAGACCGCGTTCTGACTTAAATCCAAAGGAAATACATATTTGGTAGTATAGCATCCTATTGTCTTTAAATAGATGCAGATGGTACTATTTTTTTTAGTAATAGAAAAGCAAATTCGCATGAATTTAAACTACTGCAAGCAGATTTTTATTTATTTTTATTTAACCTACTTCACTGAAAAGAAAATTAGACTGGCAAGCCACCTGTGGACATTTTTGAAAGTATGACGAAGGTAAACACCTACCTTTGTTGTTAGGAACATTTGTGACAGTAATGGTTACCATTAGATTATTTACAAATTGTAACTTTAAGGAATACAACACGTGCACAGTCGTATTTGAACCAAAAAATTTATTTCTTTGTTATAAGGATCAATATTTAATGATAATTACCAGTGGTTGTCGTTGGCAGGCTTGGTGTGGTTGGTGGTACTGAAAAATGAGGTAACAAAAAAATTGAAATTTTATTATCTGTACAGCACAGGAACTCAAAATATTGACAAGTGCAAAAAATATCATTCTTCCATACATGAATCTACTAAAATTTTTTATATTTTGTACACGGGCCATTTGTGTTAAGTTTGACACCTCAGGAGGCAAACAATTTGAAAGATTTCTGTGAAAAGATACTGCCGTGTAATATAGGGTTTCCAAAAATAATTTGACTGATAAAACAATTAAAAATAAACCTCAATGGATACAATTAGAACAAGCGGTTTACTGCGATTTACTGGTAGTATCGTGCTTATGATCACATTAACAAAAGGTACTTCAGCCGTGGTAGATACCAAAATAGTGTCCGCCATAGCAAAAATGCAGTGTGTTATTTGGTCGGCTAAATTAAAGTCGCTCACACAATTCATGACCTCCAAACTAGAAAACAGACAAACAAAGTTACTTTTCTATGAGTTGGGGATCCGATGCACTGGGAACTAAAGGTTCGAGATGCTCTAGATGGTTCATTTCCTGATCGTAAATTCGGGATGGACATATTTCGGGATGGGCAGGGCATCATCTTGCTGAAATATAACTGTTGGTTGGCCGTTTTCCAGTTAGCTTTGTTAAAGTATTGCATTGTCGTGGAACATTTATGGGCGACTTTGCTTCGGTCAATCACACAGTGCATTGTGCTTTTTTTTTCTGTGGGGGATGCCATTTTGGATTCTATAAAAACTGAAGTGCCCTCTCATTTTTGTATTAAGTTTTCTTATCAATTATATTATTTTGGATATGCAGTATATATTAAAAAAATTATCACAATTGCATTGTTGAGTTACTGAAAAACTGTGATAGACAATTGCATGTAGGCAACATACTCAGAGTATAGAGCATATGTATATATATGTATATTTTATATACTTTTTTTTTACAATAAACGAGGAAGCCTGAAAACCCGGCTCAATTCCAGAGTCTGGGGTGCAATATTTTAAATATGAATACCTGGTGCGATACTAAGGTCGAGTTTCGCAATTCTAACCAACACTGCCATGTACGTATTTTTAATTATGGGGCTCCCAATAACGCAAAATAGGTGCTAAGAGTATTTATAGCTAGCTAACCAACAGTAAGCATTTAAGGCCTGGTCAATTTGAGAATACAATGTAAACTAATGAGAGAGAGCACGAAAAGACAACTGCTCACGATGGGACTTGAAGAAGTACTTCCCACATCCTATGCCGAGCGAATTACCAACTGTAGTACTAGGGTGGATCCTAGCTACAGGTACCAGCAGAGCTTAGCAACTGTTAAACCTTTTCTAAGTGGTGGATGTAATGGACATAAATGTAATTACAAGTTGGGAAGGCAATTGCATCTTGGCTTTCTCACAAGAAATACTACCAAGAAAATAAACAATAATCAATGACCCAAGAGTGTCAATAAATCTACCGCTGGACTAAAATCTCAGTTCAGTGATTCTGCAGGACATGGGGTCACCATCCCATATGTATATCCACTAAGGCCTCTATTTCCTATGCTTCTTCGCATAGAGTGTAGCATGATACTACAAGTCGAGAGGACTGTAGGATTGAAACGTCACACTCTGCAACCGAAGAGGCTGAAACTGTTGTGAGGACAACCCACTATTCGACTCCAAATATATGAAGCCAGTCAACCAACGATAGCCTTACAAACTAATCCCCCAATGCCTTAGAAGTACGTTAGGAAAGCAGTGATTATGAAGGGGGGGGGGGGGATTGAGGCTTAATGGCGCGTCGACAGCTTGGTCATTAGCGCCAACCTCAGTCAGTGATTATGAAGGCGACTCCAAACATTAGACAAGCAGGTTTGTCAATATATTATTTAAATTTATCACGATTAGTTATTATTACGACATTGTATTCGTAATCAATGATGCATACTGATTCGCAGACTATCACCAACCACCATGGAATAGTATTTACAAATAATTAGTAGTTGTTGTAGTTATGGGGGGGGGGGGGAACAGGCCGAAAACTTGAAGTGAATGACCCAACCCATTTCTGGCTTGTTCAATTGGTTCGGGGTTCCCAGTGACTCCTCACAAAACTCAGGGGTGCGATGAATTCAAAAAGGCCCACCATCCATTGGCAGTTCAGGGCTTCACTCCCTTGCTTAAAACGCTTATTTTTGAAAGGTGTGAAATTCATCACAAATGATTTCTCTAGTAAGCAGTAGTTTGTTCAGAAATTGAACATCAGATAAAAAAAATCAAAGCAATTTTCTCTTTTCTCTTGAAACCATTGAAACAACAGCATACATGATCAATGTAACTCAACGTTAGGTGTATTATGTGTAAAAAAATGGTTACACGTCTGTTGCTTAACAGTAGGGATAGTGAATGTTATGGTAGTATTCGTTAAATTAATTTTCGAAAAGAACTGGTTGAGAGTAATGAAAAAGTTCTACATTGACTAGGTTGTTTCATGAATGAACTAACCGTGCTATCATGTGTTGCCTTTTGTTGATAAGGTATTTGCAAGGTGCTTTGTGCCATACAAAATCTATTCCCTCTTTTGTCTAACTGATTCAACCCAACTCACCATTTTTCTTGTCTTAAGTTTAAGTAAGTTGAGTAAATATACGCAATGAATTATGAAGCTGGAAATGTTTGCATTGTTACAGCCAGGCATAGGAAACAAATGCAAAAACAAGTGCAGCAATACATGGAGAAGGCCTTGCAGTTAAAGTGGCACTTTTTTATTGCAGTCTTTCAACTATTCTGCCGTAAGGCTTCCACAGGGACGAAAATAAGGGGTTGTGTGTTAGTGGTTGTTGTGGAGAGACAAACCACAAAATCTATGGGTGGTGGGTAGTTATCCAAGAAAGAAAAAAGAAGGCCTCAAAGTTTGTAAAGTTCTGTGCCATCGTCACCCCTGTCAACTTTCTGTATCTGCCTTCATTGTATTTGAACAGTCACCCGATAAACTGATTAGGAACGCAGACATCAAAAAATAAGAATTATGACAGAAAGAAATTAGATCAAACACCATACAAGCAGCCACTCAAGCAGTCTTAATTTTAGGTGTTAATTTAATAAAAATCCATCACAATAATACAAAGTCTTACGCCACCCGCCATTTAATATTATTACAGTTATTAGTAATACTAAAAGGTATCATTACACAGTTAATTAGACTGTTTTAATGAATTGCTTAAGAGATAACATTTTTAACAACTTTATAAAGTTCTAAAATCCAAGTTAAAAGAATAGTGGATGCAAAAACAATTGACTGAAGAATAATATTAATATTTTAATTTTTTTTTAATTTTAAAATAACAAATTTTATTTTTACGCTATGAAAAAATGGTGTGAAATTAGATATATTTCTTGTATGTAACTAAATTGTTAATTAATCATAGAAAAAAAATCCTTAATGTTGTCCCCTGGTTCGAACCTCCAGCCTTCGCATATCACTTGAACATTATATTTCTAGCATAAAACCAACAACTGAGCTACCGTGACAAAGTTATATGCTGGGATGAACTGACATGCTACGAATTAAACACGCGAAGAATTGTCCGTGCGATGTATTTGCACATGCGATGTATTGTTCAGCGATCAATTGACCATGATGAACTGTCCGTGCGATGAATTGTTGGGGATGTAATGACATGGAACTCCTACAATAGGGCTTCACAGACGGAGATGGTGTGGGTTTCATGCATGGTGTGGGTTTCAACCAAATGTAAGCTCTGCATGTGCACGTCACATGACCACGCACTATATTTGGATTTGCTGCTTGGTGTAACGTTATAATTTTGTCAGAATGCAAAAATGGAATCCCAACTATTCATCATGCCATGTTGCTTACGTGCTTGAGATTGGCATTAGCCGGGATTACATTTATTATTATAAATCAGTACATATTAAATGCAGTCATGCAATCCAAGCGTTTTCCATGGCGGACAAGAGCTTAGGGTTAAAAAAAAGTATCTTTCATGACGAAATTTCATCCATAAGTATTTTTTTTTAATACATAGAGTTAGTAATAGGTTTGAAGGTGAGTCATGGTGTAACTCGCTATGATTATCTCACTTGAAGCTCTTTTCATTTAGCTTGTTGTCGTTTGGCCAATGTTTATTTTACTTGCACTGCCTTAAATATTTGCTGTGTGGAAGATTCCGAGCACTAACATTGTACCCCTGTATGCCAGGAACAATGTTGATAAATCGAAATCTTAAATTTAAAGTAGTTATTGTCAGTGCATTTAATATTTTAAATTGCATGGCTGAGCCTACAGCCAGAACCCGGAAAAGGATCCAACGTACCTTTTTTGGGCAATCAGATCGTGTTCGCATTACCAATTAGAGGCATTGTGAAAGCACAAAATTTTTCGATACCAAGATGAAATGGAATCTTGGAAAATGTGGAATCAGTCATACAGTTGCAGTAAGATATCTTGCAATCCGAACGACCTAGCATTGAACAGGATCAGCCAGTGTTAGGCCAGTCCACCCGGAGGCGACTGCGACCAATTCACCTGGACATTTTAAAAGTATGGCTCAGCTTACAGCCAGAAACTGGAAACGGACCAACAGATCTTTTTTTTTTGGCCAATCAGAGCATCATGCTCGCATTGCAGCTAACCAATCAGAAGCGCTGTTGAGAAAGCACAGATTTCTCGGTACCAAGACAAAAGGAAACTTATAGGATGTAGGAGCAGCACTACAGTTTCCGCACGATGTGTACCAATCCTACTGACCTAGCATCGAGGTTGTGAGCAGCATCAGCCAGTGTTAGACCAGATCAGCTGGATGCTCCTGTGATCCCCTTTCTTATTGTGAAGCATTGGCCTGGTATCAGGCGACATGCAGTAACCATGGGCTAAATCGTAATGATTCTCTGCCCCAATTGCAATAAAGGAAAAAGTGATTGCTTAAAAGCAAACTAACACTTGGTAGCAATGTGGAAAAATTTAAATAATTATCGTATTTAAAGGGCACAAAGCAGATTCCCACGCTGTAATGGAACACCTGATTTTAATTCAACTGCATGCAATGAGTGTATGTTTTCAAAAACTGAATTTTTTAAATTGAAAAATAGTTTCATTAACTTACTACTGTCTTAAGATACTTACTCGGTGTTGTTGACGGGGTGGTTACTTCTGAAATGTAATAATTGCAACATAGTTATCAGATTGGATGTATGTGATAAATGGAAAAGCCACAGCATATAATGGTTATTATCATTGTTTGCAACAAAGGTGAGGATGATACCGCATTGGTACTGCTAAGAGATGCAACTTCAACCTCCGAGGAAAAGCTGAGGACTTAAAAAACTGCACCCAAGGAGGTACAAGCTTATCCTTCCAGCCATTGTTGCAAACAGTGGTAATAATTACTCCTGTACAACGAGCATTCCTCAAAATTAATATTTTTTTCTCTTTAGCTTAGTATTTATTTAATCAAGCTTAGCGTTAAATACAACTCAGTGTTAAATACAACTCAGCGTTAACTACAACCTAGCGTTAAATACAACTTAGATTTTTCAGTTTTAGTTTTAGGAACTCGGTGTACAACACCATTTTACAAAATTATGTTACTAATTAATGAAAACAAGACTTAATAATAATTTAATACTTCACCATTATTTTTAAGCACCATTCATTTCAGGACAATAATTATTCGTACAAATTCAAAGTAAGTTTTAATCCTATTTAAACATGAAGAGTTGCTTTACCATCGTCTAACTGATACTAGCACTGACTTTAAGATACTAACAGTGATAATA
>JAHWFP010094879.1:0-18720 GCA_023313725.1 Lithobius niger | reverse complement strand
TTAACCAAGCTTAGCGTAAAATACCACTCAGCATTAACTACAACCTAGCGTTAAATACAACTTATATTTTTCAGTTTTAGCTTTCAGAAATTAGTGTTCAACAACCATTTTACAAAATTACGTGACTAATTAATGAAAACAAGGCTAATAATCATTTAATACGTTAACAATACTTTCCTGCATCATTCATTTCAGAACGATAGTTATTCGTACAAATCCAAAATATGTTTTAATTCCATTTAAATCTGAAGAGTTACTCTAGCATTATGGTAATTTCTTCAACTTAGCACTAAGGATAAATTCTCAAAATGGAAATGCAGTAAAATATCAATTAATACAGCTTTAAATCCTCCTGAACATGGTGGACAATACCAAGAAACATTAAATAATTAAACAGTATTCCAGTACATGAAAGCGCATTTACTTTATTGCGTTAGATGAATTGTAATAAAAACCATCACCCTACTTGTCTTTCCCAGACACCCAACCTGTACACAATTTAAATGCTCGAGGACATAATAAGTGTCTCCACAAAACTCGTAAAAGCGACAACCTCCACTCACCCCCACAAACCCATCGCAATTTTACTAGGGGAGGGGTGGTTGTAAAATTCCTTAGAATGAGAAATGGGAAATGCATCATTGAATTCTTTTTCATAACGTATTAACAACAAATTGAAGACTTAAAATGAGCTTGTTGCTTTTAAAGGTACTCAGAAATCGGAATACTGTTCACTCCCCGCACGTAATTAAGCTAATACAATTACCCACAATTACAGATGTAAGCGTAAGTTTTTGACGCAATATTACGTTTCTTGTACTTACACTTGATTGTTGCTTGGCATTGTTGTTGAAAACGGCTTGACAATATGTTAAGAAGTAAATATTCCGCACACTTACTCTCCAATTAAAACGATGCATTAAAAATGTTGTTGCATTAGCAGAAAATTAGTGCTCACACTCTCCACTTAAAACAATGTAGTTACGATATTATAAGTATCGATTATCAGCGAATTTCCAAAGAGTGAGATACAACAATGTCGAGGCCGCAGGACCGAGCCATTGTTCTATCTCTCATATGAAAGTGGCTGATAACCAATTTTTCACCCCATTTCGCGATCTCAGCCCAACAACATTTGGATATTACGCGCACAACAAATAACGAATCGCGCCTATGTCACTGTTGACAGCATTGTTATTTCTTATTCCATCATTGTTTTCATTGCCCGAATGGTGATCTTTGGAATCCAGCAAAAATGCTCTGGTTAAGAAAATTCGTTACTAAGTTGCGGGAATTAAGTCACAATGCATTAACACAAGCAGGGATATTATCGGAGCAAACGTGATATCCAAAAGGAGGCATGATAACTGATATCACTCTTCCTTTTGAATCTCGTTCATAAAATCATTGTTACAATCCTGTCATGTTCAGTTGTTAAAGGAGAACTGAAATTGTGAAATTGGTTGATAAGCCATTTACACTGCCGATTGCAACATCAGTTATGGGTACAACGTAAATTCCAATTACATAAGTTGAGAATTAGAAACAACTTTACGAATTCAACTTAAGAAATGTCCTAAAACGTTGTAGAAAACAGCTATTAGAATTCAACTTACAAAATTTTCTAACAAAAAGTTTCAGCACTCTTGAAACACATGAACAATCCACTTTTACTATGCTTTCTAAAGGGTGAAATGCAAAAGCCCACACAGCAGATCTAGCATATTATATTTTACTTCGAGATCTAGTATATTATATTTTACTTCAACTGCAATCAATGGAGTTTTTCAAAAAAGTAATTTTGAAAATTAAAAGACATTTTCAGTTGCTTAGTACTGACTTTAAGATACTTACTCGGGGTTGGTGAAGGGGTCACTGCTGAAATGTAAGAATTACAATGTGAATATCTGATTGGGTGTATGTGATTAACAAAAAGCCATAGTAACGGAAATTATGATTATGTAAGTGGAGAAATAAAAGAAATTAAACAGAAGAAAATCCTAAAAAGCATTTTGGCACTCAAGAAGTGCACTCAAGAAGTGCAATCTATATTATGAAAAAAAATTTACAATGCTACAGATCTTTGGTAAACAATAAACACGAGTGAAAATGAAAAGTCATTCCTTTTTGCTAAAAGTTTTCAAACCCAGGACGTAGTATTAATTTGCACAATATTTTGTAACAAATTAAGCCAAAATTCGAGATCTAGTGTGCGAGTACTTGGGTTAGGTTTGTGCGATGACTTGGCGGCGAGGCTGGAGGGGAGGAAATACCACACTGCAAATGCGAAGTGCAATCATACTGCTTAGTCACTCTTTGCAGAAACTTGGCTCCATTCTTTATTTGCTTCTTTCTTTTTCGACAATTTTGAGCTCAAAAAAGAAAGACCTCCTGGTCAATATTTAAATGCTCAAGCATCTAGTCAAAGCACTGTGGGTTAGCAGGCTCAACGACATTGACGAAATCAACAGAATATACTTGATTCTAAGAACCCCAGCAACTGGACAACTGCTACATATCCCTTAAACTGACAGATGTTCTGCCCATCAAACAGAACTGTAATTCAGCTTGGGCAGCACACACAAATTAATGCCATCACCCACCAGAACAAGTTCGTCTGAGAGTAACACCAGTTGTACGGATCAAGTAGTGCCGATAAATTTGACCTTGCCAAAGTGTAGCAATCCTACAGCAAAATTACGAAAAATGCAGTAAAATCATGCAATGCAAAATGGCTAAATCGACAGAATGAGCAGGTTAACAATATCCCAAAATGGCGGGACATGTCCGTCATCAATGATTTCAGTTTCCTGTTCCACGATGCCGGCAAAGTGGCCTGAACCTCACTTCGGCTTCTGCGTATTTTCTCTCCACTGCCTACCTCTTATTCCCAGTGCACACTGAAACTTCAGTTTTAGTTTGCCAGCTGCTAACACAACCTCTCAGGAACTTCACTATACCTATCAGGTATTCAGCTATTATCATGTACCATCGTTATTCAGACATCCCCGTGTATCCCTCCTCCCCCACCCAAAAAGAAAATTACAGCTTACTGAATGCCACCATAACCCGGATATTTGTTCTGGACTTTATTCTCACCCCCCCCTTCCACAATTAAAAAAAAAAGTCAATTTGCTTATTTTCATTAAAACGTTCTACTCAACGCACAAATTTTAAATGGCTTATCTCCGTTTTATCAGAAATTCCAAAACAACAGAATTAATTATATGGTACTGTTACGTTGGGGTTACCAATTACCTTAATTTAGGGTAATTGCCATGGATTAAATTACACCAAGAAGGGAATGGGTTTCATGCAAGGAACAAAATAACACTTTTTTGAAATTAGATCTAGCAAATTGTTATTATTGGTGGGGGGAGGGGAAGGTAATTGACGCATAATGGCACATCTACAGCTACAGCATTCATGTCAACCTTAGTTACTATTGTTGCAGGTGGTCACTGCACTATACATCACTGAAATGTTAAACAAACCCTATAGTGTCTGGCCCAGAACGAATACATATAGAATCGATTGTATGTTTTCGATAGCAGAGCACCTTGTTGATATCCTAGAAGGTTACAAAAACAAGTTCCTGCAAATACCACACCATCCCTTCTAAATTGAGACAGATGCCAGCGACGATGGCATTGGAGGAATGATCTCGCAGGTCATTGACTGAACAGAGGACTATAGAATTCTTCAGCAGGACTCTTAAAGACCGTGAAACTCGATATACAACCGTCGAAAAAGAGGACTTTGACGCCGTGGAAGCTGTAGAACGGTGGAGGCACTATATTGATGGCAATCATTTCACCCTCGTCACAGACAACGTTGCGTTAAAATGGGTCTTGTCTAACAAGAAGAATATTGGTAGGACGGGACGTTCGGTAGTGAAAATCCAGGCATATGATTTCACCGTAATTCATAGGGCCGGAAAGCTCAATGTCGTGGCAAGCCCAAGAGAATGACGCCTTTGCGATCAGGGTGTGGAAGATTCATTCTGACCTTTCCAAAGCCAAGAAGAAAGAGACCCCCACCCCCGCCTTCATCAAAAAAGCCACAGAAGACTTCGTCTTCGACGAGGGTATCCTCTTCTACATAGAACATAACAATACCATAATTATTAATTGTTGTAGTTGATCATTGTTAACGTACCAAAATTTTTGCTCATCTCTGTGCAAGCCCTATTCTCTGAGTGATTGTTGCCAACAGTGGTAATAAGCTTTTTGTACTTAATTTGATTGTTGCTTACCATTGTTGTTGACAGTGGCTTGACAACCAGATAAGCAGTTAAAACAGTACATTACCAATGCATTTCTACAATGTTGTCGCAATAGCAGAGAATAAGACCACTTAAAACAATGTAATTACGAATTAATATGACATTTTGTGCCTCCAATTGCAACAATCGAGTATGGCACAACCTAAATTACAATTATATATTGAGAAATAAAAAAGCTTCTTATAATTTAACTCAAGAAATGTCCTAACAAACGTCGTAAGAAACAACTATTAGAATTCAACTTATGAAATGTTATTAAAAATAGTTTTGGCACTCATGAAACACATGAACAATCTACTTTTATTATATGCCTTCATATAATAAATGCAAATGCAAATCCCCACACATCCATTGAACGCTATATTTTACTTCAACTGCAATCAATGGATTTTTTCGAAAAAGGTATTCTTTTAAATTAAAAGGCGGTTTCAATTGCTTAGTACTGATTTAAGATACTTACTCGTGGTTTGTGTGGTGGTCACATCTGAAAAGCAAGAATCCGAATATGATTATCAAATCGACTTTATGTGATAGGAGAAAAGCCATAGTTATGTAAATTAACATTACATAAGGGGAGAAACCGAAGAGATCGATTATAATTTAACTGAAGAATGTCCTAAAAACGTTTTCGCACTCAAGAAGTACACTCAAATACACTCGAGCAGAATCGATATTATAAAAAAAAACCCATTCACAATGTTATGAATGTTTGGTAAACAATACACTCGAGCAAAAATTAAATGTTATCCTATTTTTGCTATAAGCTTTTAAAATACCACATGATTTAGAAACGAGACACATATGCCAAAATTAGAAATCTAGTGCAAGTAATTGGTTCAGGTTTGTTTGATGACACAGTGGATACGGTGGAAAGGACACAATCACACTGGAAATGCATGATGCATTCATTCAGTTTAGTCACTCGTTACAAAAACTTTGCTCCATATTTCAATTGATTCTTCCTTGTTTGACAATTTTGACCTAAAAAACGGAATTCAACCTCCTCGCCAAGCTTTAAATGCTAAAGCTTCTCAAGAAAATATACTTGTTTTCTAAGAACTTTTTCCAGCAACTGAACAACTTCTGAATTTCCATTAAACTAGTAGATCTTGGAATATGTGTATCTGCTGTCTGTAAAAGGAAAAACTTGATACATCACTACAGAGAGAATTGAGTCACCATCGATCACCATACTGCAGCAGAATTACGAAAAATGTAGCAAGATCATGCCACACAAAATGCCTAAATCGATAGAATGCAACGTTTAACAATATCCAAAATGGTGGCACTTGTCCTTCCTCTATGACGACATCTGCCTATTTCACGGTGCCTTCAAAGTGGCCGTAACATCGCTTTGGCATCTGCTTACCTTTCCTACACTGCCCACCTTTTATTCCGAGTGAATTACTGAAATTTTAGTTTCAGTTTGCTACCTGCTAACCTAATCTCATAGGAGACCTTCACCATGTCTATGGCCATCAGCTATTCATCTATAATCAGGTGCCATTATTATGCAGACATCCCCCTGCATAACCCTTCTAAACCCCACCAAAAATTTCAGCAGATACATTACTGCTATAACCGAACATTTTTTTTCTGGACTTTACCTCCCAGACATTTCACCCCTACTTTCCACGATTAAAAAAAAGGCAATTTGCTTATTTTTAATTAAAACCTTGTACTTACCTACAAATTTTAACTGGCTTTTCTCCGTTTTACCAAAAAATCAGGGGAGGAAAATAAAACCCAAACAACAGATTGAATTATATGGTAGTGATGTGTTGTGGTTACCAATTGGGGTAGTTGCCGTGGACTAAATAACATTGGAAAGGGGACAAGTTTCACGCAAGGAACAAAGTAATGCTTTTTTTAAAATTAGATTTAGTTTATAGTTATTATTATCGGTGGGGGGAATTAAGGCTTAATGGCATGTCAACAGCTACGGCATTAATGTCAACCTTAGTCACAGTGCAGTGGTACAGGTTGCCACTGCACCACATATTACAGGGAAGTTAAACAAACCCCAAATCTAGATCTTGCCAAACATCTTTTCTTCCTGCAAAAATTCAAAAACCCTGGACCAGAGGACAGTCATCGCCGAATTGATGCGCTAGGTCTCGTGGAAAATGGAAATGGTGACGAACATCTTCGAAACATTCCACAAGCGTTAACATTCCACAAGTGCATGATGGACTGTAAGTGGTTGGTGACTATAATGGCATTCAAGAGGGAATTACTAATTCAAAATGTGGCAATCTGTTAGATTGGGGGATTGAGGCAACGGTGCGTCGACAGCTAGGTGATTAGCACCAACCTCAGTCGCAGTGCAGTGGTTCGGGTTGCCACTGCACCACACATTACAGAAATATTAAACAAACCCCCAATCTAGATGTAATCATACACCTGCACCTCCTACAAAAATTGAAAAACTCCGGACAGGAGGACAGACGTATTGCCCAATTGACGCGTAATGTTTCGTGGAAGATGGTAACGGCAACGAACACCATTAAAATGGTGACAAATGAGTAAATCGGGTGTGATCAATGCGTAAACGGCCAACACCACCTCTTCATGGCGACTGCAGCAACACGCCGAGCGCCATTCCTCGACAGATCCTTCAATAGTCCACAATTTATTGCCGTCCTGTCTGTCCCACAAGGCTTGCCAAAAAGCGTGCAACCCCAGACATAGAGCCGGAAAAACATCCGAGGGAACAAGACTGAGATTCCTTTCGAGAGGACCAGAATGTTAGATTGGTGTGACCAATGTGCAAACGAGCAAAAATAAGAATCGTTCATTTCCATAAGCCGCTTCTGCTAGTGGTCCTGTCAGGTCCAAGTGAATGGTGGTTTGTAGGACAGACGGTGCAAATATGAACAGTCTTGGGAAAGGCAATCTTTTACTTTTGCGCTGAATGCAGGTATCACATAGTATAATTTGTGGTTTTCAAAAACTGATTGTAAGAGTGATTATCTGGCAATTTTACACATAATGAAATCAGAGGGACTACCCAAACACTGGTTCGATAAGCTGCAAGTGGGATGTTATTTGGCAAATTTTCGCATATTTTTGATTGCGAAATCTTTGGTTGTCCCTTAGTGCCACGGGGGCCTTTGTATGTACTGCTAAAATATTGGAAGACGCTTTCGCTTTAGGTGGTAATGTTATATTACTGTGTAATTTGTATACATCGTAGACAAGGAGATAACATTCACCAAGTAGTAAATTGTCCTTCTTAAAGTGAAATGTTGGTTCTGTTGAGAAATAGTGATACCCTTCCTACCCAGTTGTCGCGTGGAAATTAAGATGACATGGAAATTTGTTGCATTCATCTCGATCGTCTTAAGTTCTGGTCTGAAGATATCCCTGATCATCTGTTTTAAGTGGGCATGCATCGGGACTTCTTCTGCAGTTGAAAATTACACGATTTGTTAATTTCGTAACAATTTCGTACGAAATTATGATTTCGTATAATTTCTTGATACTCAGGAGATGGACAGCATTTTGGTGACAAGCATTTCAGATCCAACCGGGGAAACGTTGTTTCGTCCACGTCCTTACACCTAGATGATAATAGGTACAGGTTGAGTTGCTCGCTCATTACTGCACGTAAAAAATGTAGTTTACACGAAAACTGCAGTTCTGTAATGGAACTGTAGTTCCAGTCTATGAGAACTGCAGCCGAAACCTGCACTATGTACCACAGAAATGCCATTTAAAACTATAGTTCCACAAAAACTATAGTTCCACAAAAACTGCAGTTCTGTAATGAAACTAGTGCAGTCTATAAGAATAGCAGTTAAATACTGCACTTGATAACAGAAACTGCAGTTGTATAGTAGCACTGCAGTTAGTCTACAAGAATTGCAATTAAAATTGCACAGAACTGCAGTTAAAATTCTTAAATACTGCACTTGGAAGACTGTAGTTTACACAAAAACTGTAGTTCTGTAATGGAACTGCAGTTATAGACTATGAGAATTTCAGTTGAAAACTGCAGCCGGCCTTCGTTATATACAGGGAGGAAGTTTTGTGAGGCTAACTATATTCATATTTGCTACGCCAATCACTGGTGTTTCAAAGAATTTCTTTCACGAATGAATGAATTGCTTTAAATTGCTACATTTTATTGTTAACATAAATTTCTCAAATTAACTTTATGTCAAAAATGTGACCCATCCTCAGCAATGTTTCTGGAGGGCAATTGACCCTATCCACCCCTGCCTAGCCCCCTTCACTAGCTGTTGCCTTGGCTTCATTTGAACGGTCACATTTTAGTGCATTTGAATTGAATTTGTTTTATTTGTTTTGCACTTGACTAGCTTCACTCCATATCGACGTCTATATCTGACAGCTGACTGCATCCCTACTAAACCTATTCTACATCATTACATGAGATTTTTTCCAAACTGGTAAACTGAAAATTAGTTGAGCTAAGATACTGTGACCCTGGAGTGATATCCTGGCCCGACTTAACAGGTGATTCGGCCTGACATTGTAAAACAAAATGAAGCCCGCTTTTGATGAAATTTGCAAAAAAAGAAAACGATCCATATTTACAACTCTAGCAATAACAATTACATTTCAGTAAGGTTACATTTCATCTGCATCGGTTCGGTACTGTTTTTTTTTTAGGATGAGTTAAATGCTTTTTTGGGGGGGGTGGGCACGGCCTCGTCACGCACCGTACAGCATCGATCCTGCGCTCAATCAGTACTGATATGACATTGAACTGATGAAGGAAAAAATGTTGAATTGTTATACCCTGAATAACTTGCAGATAGTTGAAGGAAAATGAGCCGTTGTCAAACGGTCTACATGGTACTGTACCATTACTGTTGTGGAAAGCATT
This sequence comes from Lithobius niger, assembly GCA_023313725.1. Taxonomy (NCBI): domain Eukaryota; kingdom Metazoa; phylum Arthropoda; class Chilopoda; order Lithobiomorpha; family Lithobiidae; genus Lithobius; species Lithobius niger. The sequence goes on along the minus strand of JAHWFP010094879.1, from coordinate 9,583 downwards.
ATTGATTTGTATTGCAGATGATAGCAACAACTTATTTATAACGGCATCCTTGACAGGATGAGAAATTTTGTAACGTCTTTAGTCTGATCTGTGGTTAGCTTAATTCTAACAATGGATGGCGCCAGCATTTAGTTAATTTTCTCGAATGGCGAAGCGCCCGCAAAACTCGCACCAGCTTTTCTCACGTACAAATGTTTAAGCCGTCATGCGACCCTTAAAAAAGTGCCGCTATAGGCCCGGGCTCTCGGTCTTACTTATAAATCCGGCCACGATTACGCTTTTGTCAACATAATTCCAAAAATTGAACAGGAATGGGAACAAATTGATTCTCAACGTATGTGGTCCAAAAGAACAAATATGGAGTTTTCTTTGTTAAGGAAACAGTACTTTCTTTCAATAATTACTAAAAATGCAGTTAACTTTTAAAATATTCTGCAGGCGTTTACAGCGATTCCATTCCTGGTTGAATTTTTAAGGACTTTTCATTGCCCTTATTCTCACCTAAACAAAATTCATTAGACTGCCTATGTTTGCGAGATTACATAAATACTGTGAAAATAAATTTAATAAACCATAAACACTACACTTTTTATAGTTTTTTATCATGAATGACATAGTTTTAAGTCATCCCTTAGCAAGCACAGCAGGAGGAAAGTAACAGTAGGTACCTACGGTACGTCAGTAGTCAGTACGCCACCTAAGTCGCAGACTAATGCAGGACACCAATAAAATGAGAGTGCAGAAACGCTTTAAAAAGCCAAGGTAGTGTGAAAGCGTCAAGGAAAGATTCACACTGGGTAAGTTAAAATCAATTGAATACAAATCTAAATACTCCCTGGGTACTAATGTCCGACTGTTGAAGTAGGAATGACTTCATGATCATTGGAATCAGTGACTGATCTCAGTTATACTAAGGGACTTTTCAGCATATCTTCTGCATCCCTTAGGTAAATTTTGGATTACTTCCTTTTTCAGTTTGGGATTCAATCCAAGCAACGATGTTGAATGAAGCTGAACCAATGACAACTCGGTTGTACTTGCTCAATGTGTTCAGGGTGTTCACCAGACACTGTCCAGAGACATGCTTCACAAATATATTGGTTATGCTATTTACAACATAAGTTTTTTTTTTGTTCCGCATGGTGTTTGGCTGCAATTTGGTTTTAATACTGCAAAAGGGTTATTATGTCTCACCAAAATACATGTGACGCATAACATCCCTAACCCACGGTTTTTTAAAACTGTGCTGACTGATCAACACATTAGTAAATGCCTAGCTTGCAACAAGTCTGTTTTTAATAAGCAATTTTTCGCCCCTCTCTAATTTAGCATGCCATTTTTCGTTCCTAATTTTCCAAATTTAGTTTACCTCTCACAGAGGACTTTGATGGTACTTTTTATTGGAGCATTGGACTGAAGCTGAAAACTTTCATTTAGCTGGCCTTCGTTATACAGCAAGGCAGAGATTTTATGAAACTAACTACATTCATATTTGCTGCACCAATAATACTGGTATTTCAAAGAATCTCTTACACGAATGAATGAATTGTTTTAAATTACTACATTTTATTGTTAACAGAAATTTCACGAATTTACTTATATAAAAAAATATCGTCCATTCTAACAATGGTTCTGGAGGGCATTTAATTCCCCCCCCCCCTCCTGACAATCCCCTCGGTAGCTCTTGCCCTGGCTTCATTCAAAACGTCACATTTTTATGCATTTTATTTGGATGTGTTTTACATGCTGCACTACACTTGAATAGCTTCACTTTAATACATCACCAAAACTAGCCATCCTACACCTGACTGCACCCATACTCGACCTCTTTTGCAACATCGGACGATATTTTTTCCAACTGGTAAACTGAAAATTGGTTGAGCCAGGATACCGTGACCTGAAGTGCTATCATGACCCGAATGAACTGGTGATTCGGCTGACCTCATAAAACAAAATGAGGCCCGTTTTTTAACCAAATTTGTAAAAAAAAAAAAAAACCACTTTCCAGATGTATAGCACTAGTAGTAACAATTACATTATAGAAAGGTTAAGAAGAGCAGGTGGCACGTTTAATTAGCTGCACAATTTCTGCACAAACAAAACTTGTACTTTGTAGGAAAAAACTGGTTACCACTACACGAATATTGCAGGCTTTGCAGATTTGGTAATTGCTGACACAGTTGCTAAGTTACTCAGTATTGCAGTGTCAATGTAGCATTAGTACTGGGTCACGGGCCTGAACCAAAATTCGGGTTAAGTAATCAGATCCAGCTAAAAACTCGGAGCGAGTGACCCAACCTAACCCTGGCTTGTTCACTTGGTTCGCAGTTCTCAGTGACCCCTCACAAAACTTTTTTCAAACTTGTGAAACTTTTTTTCACTTTTTTTTCTTGGTGGTGGGCTACCGTCTGCCGTTAATGATGATAAATCATTACGGTTGAGCAGTTGAGTTTCGGCCTTTGAATTCAGTAGTGTCGATGTTGATTCAATTACCATTACAGTATATTCTAAAAGCCTAAAAACAATGGGAATAGGTCAGCCTGCATTTAAACACTTACTTGGTGTCATACAGCAAGAACTCGAGCCTATACTGCAGCAAAAATCAGAATAAAGAAGACAATCTCCGTCACTGTCACAATCCTCCGAGCAGGCCTCAACATCATAGGGACAAGGAGGGAGAGCTAACGAACAAATAATAATTAAATTAATAGACAAATACGTGATATTACACACCTCAAAAAGATAATCTGGTCAGTATGGTAAATTGTCATGTTAAAAAAAGTGAAAACAGAATTAATGTCATTTTCAACCGCTAAGGTAATCTTGGGATGGAAAGGTACAATTTTGCTAGGAAATACCTAGGATCTATGCATGACACTACCGATTTGAGCACTTCCCAGATTGTTCTGGAAGAGAGTGGTGGGGTACTAAGGCTCGGATTGATTCCAGGACCTTTGGCATATGACGCAGTCATGTTGACCATATGGTCAACCGGAAGAAGTCTGAAACTGAAACTAAAGCTGTAGTCTGAAACTGAGACTAAAACTATAGTCTGAAACTGAAACTATATTATAATGAATAATATGTAATGTAATATCATAGTGACCGTTTGCGTTTTCTGGGTGAAAAAATGATATCAATTACACAAATTAAACAAATAACGTGAGCATACTTCAGCACACAGTACGTAAGTGAATATGAAAGGTTTAGTTAACTAAGGAACAGGATTTTCATATTTTATAGAACGAAAATAACATGTTACTGATTCTATATTGCGACAAGATTAGTTTTATCACTTCTTTAAAATAATAATTATTAGTTAATATTTAATTTTATTTATTCACAGTTTGGTTGAGTTAAAAATGAAAATATCTGGGAAGAACAACGACTGGTTAACAACACCCAGATGGCAGTTAGGTGTGACGTCACATAGGATCATAAGGTGGTATAAGGCTTTCCACAACGAAAGATGTCTTCTCTCTGTCACGACAGTATAATGCAGGCAGCGGCGTCTATATATGGAGAATGTGAAAAAAATTTCATTGAAATTTCTAGGGGGGGGGGGAGAGTAGCTAAAATCGCATACATTTTTTTTAGTTTTTTCCAAGACGATTTAGCTTAGCTGGTCGATGGTTTGTAGAACAGTAGAATACACTGTAAGAGTAAGCACATAGTGTGGCAGAGCCCCAGAAGCTGATGCATTTTATATTACATCATTGTCCTATCCAGTTCCTGGAGTATACTTTTTGCACATTCTCCAGGAATTTGCTTAGCATTATGACACGTTTGTAAAAATTCATGATTGACTGCTTTCAAGTTTGTAGATGCACGCGAGCATGGCCTGCGGTATTTGCTGGGCCGATCTCCCACTGCCATAGCAACAAAGCGTTGACCAGGTGGAACACATAAGGATTGGCTGTGCCTTGAGATGTCATAAGGGGGACCTTGTGTGCCGAATAATGCTGTATGGCAATAGATTCTAGACACCGGAGGTGATTGTTTCTTGCATTATATTATATGGAGAGACTCGGAAAGGAGTGAGGACGAGACTGAGCCAGCATATGGGAAACGCCAGGAACATAAAGGAATACAGCAGCATTGCAGCCCATTGTATGAGCACGAGATTGACTGGGCACAGAGCACAAGATTGACGGGGGAAGACGAAGACACCGGTGCACTTAAATAGTGCAAGAGACAATCACCTTTGGTTTCTGGAATCGTTTGCAATACAGCATTATTCAGATTGTTCCCCCAGTTAATCTCATGCTTCGTGTTCATGCAATTGGCTGCAATGCTATTATCAGCATTTCTGTTCCTGGTGTTTCCCATATGCTGGCTCAGTCTCGTCCTCACTCCTTTTCGAGTCTGTCCTATGCACACAGCACTGCAGCAAAAGAAATATTTTTAACGCTGAGCTACCCGGCGTGAGTGAGGGAGGCCATAAGATTTTGGTGGAAAATAAAAGAGGTGAAAAGAATGACACACTAAGAGAGAACTTTACCTTCTGGTGGGCATGACCAGGCTCGGACTAGCCATACTGTCATTGTGCCATTGGCACAGACGCCAGTTGGTTACCACACTTTTGGCGCCCCATGGGCAGCCTTCTGTTTTACCCCTCCGCGAAAGAAAAATGAAATCTTTTCCGTTGTTGCGCTTTCCTTCAGGCACAAAGCCCCCTCTTTCTCCTTACCCTTACTTGCATTTTCAACACTCTTGTTAAATTCCTCCCCCTCCCCCTTCAAAGAAAAAAAAAGACCCATGCTTCCAGGAAAGAAGTTCATAAAAATGCCAATTCTTTAAATATACGGTAATACACGTGTTGACGCTCTTCAAAGTCAGTAGAATATTAAAATTAAGCAAAGGCTCCTGGGCTCTTCCCTGGACAATGCTTAATGAGCTTAGAGCGCTCTCCAGACCCGTTAGACTTGAATTCCTGGTAAAATGTATGGCACCTCTCCCCCTGCATTTCTAAATGGCACAGGCGCCCTTTGCTACCCAGTCCAACTCTGGGCATGACTGATAGAATCCGAAACGTCATGAGGAGGAAGGGCCTTGGTTCTTACTTGAAGAACACAAAAGGTTTAAAATCGAGTTTGATATGGAGAAAAACTGAAGCCCCACCAGCTAAGAGAGACACACAAGAAGACTCGGATAATGTGAGATAAAGTGACTATGGGAAAGGTAGTGAATACAAGAGAAGGAGAGTACTGTGTCCCATGCAAGGGCTGCAGTGTATATAGGAGAGACTCGGAAAGGAGCGAGGACGAGACTGAGCCAGCATATGGGAAACACCAGGAACATAAAGGAAGACAGCAGCATTGCAGCCCATTGTATGAGCACGAGATTGACTGGGCACAGAGCACGAGATTGACTGGGGGAAGACGAAGACACCGGTGCACTTGAATAGTGCAAGAGACAATAACCTTTGGTTTCTGGAATCGATTGCAATACAGCATTATTCAGCACACAAGGTCCCCCTTATGAAACTTCAAGGCAAAGCCAATGCTAATGTGTTGCACCTAGTAAACTGTAAGCTTGACGCTTTGTTGCCCGGGAGTGGAAGATGGATGACGATGTGGGAGATCGGACAGTAAATCCGGGGGCCATGTTCGCATGCGTCTTCAAACTTGAAAGAAGATGATGTAAACAAAAAACACGATGTAGCCAGAGTTCCAAAAAACCACCCTATTGTTCCTGATGAAGATAACAGCTCAATTATTGAAAACAAGCATATGCGCGAAAACATTGAAAACATTGCGGAAATAGCATTTTTTGTACAACACTCTTTTTAACATTAATATTGAAAAGGGATATTAAACTGTCGGGGGAAAAAGGAATGTTAATAATACTTACAGAATGTATGTTGATGGCCTCGCATTTACAAAATTTTAAATATAATCTTTTTAACAATGTAGTTTCACTTGAACTAAAATTAAACACGAAAAAATGTAATCTCTTAAACTGTAAAAAAGTCATGACAGTCACTTTTCCGCAGAAAACATCAAGCTGCATCTAAGTACAAACTGAGTTTGTTAACCCTTATTGTGTGTGCGGCGTATCTTGAGTCCTGGAAGTATTTTACGAGCGACTACGTCTTCCTGGAGGGGGCGGCTTTAATCGGCGGCCACCATTGTTTTTGTAACCATCTTGGACATCAACAAGGCACTCTGCTGCCAAAAACGTACAATCTTTGTTCGTTATGAGGCAAACTCAAGATAGGCCGTGCACACGTGAATTACATTTAGTTGCGTGAATTAATTTCTGTTACTTTCTTTTTAAAGTCCATATAATAGTTCTGTCAGTTGTGGGATTCGAAGCAGCATTCACTTGATTTGGAGACAAGGACACTGACCACTAGGTTGTCACTTTGACCACTGGGGGTCACTTTGCTGGTCCCCATGGGACATGATTCTTATGAAAGAATTAAATGTGTGGTTGAGTCCGGGACCTTGGTGGTCCCTGCCCTTACAGAGAAAATATCACATGTTGTCCGATACGTCTCCATACCTAATTACAACGGATGAGCGACCATCTATTCTAGATAGGAGACCAGTATCTAAAATGTTTAGTTGGTCAGCTAACTAATGCATCGTCAGTACCCAGATAGCCCTAGATGGGGCTGGGTATTGTTTGTCGTTGTTGACCTCGGGACTATGTGTTTCTTGTTTTGTTTTACTCTAAAACAGAAATTTGTGACATTCACATCAGGAAAATCAAACGAGGACAAACTGAGACCGGATGGTCCCTGGCCAATCTGGTTACAGATGGTGCCCTTATAAGATGATTAGGGTCTAGGTATTCTTGTGGACAACGGGACAATCCATTGCTGCACCAGTTGCACCACTCCACGCATGACTGATAAAAATGCCATCTGGAGTGAGCAAATTTAAGTTTGAAGACTACCGCCAGAGCGATCTTGGAGGACACACAACTTCCTGAATATTTCTGGGGCGAAGCCTGTTGAGAAGCAGCCATTCTACACAACCGTCTTACCACTAATGTGTTACCATCCTGATGTACCAGAAGCCTGGAACGGTCAAATACCCAATTGTCACCCAACTTAAAGAGTTTGGATGCCTATACTATACCTGCACTTTATTTTGAGACTTAGCAAGTAAGGACCAACTGGCACATCACATGCTTATCTCGATTACCATAAGATCATCGGGCTATAACGCACACGACCCTTCCACTGGAATCCTCGGACTCGACAGATGTTACGTTCTTGAAAATGTAAACTCATTTGCTTACTTTCATAAAGGCCTGCTGTCAAACACTTCTGTAACACCTTTGACAATACAAGAAGAATACAACACTCACGATTTGGTCTGCGCTTGTGTAGAAGTTGAGGGGACGTCATTGAATACTTCCCCAACTGGTAGGTCTCGCACCACTCCTACCCCACAGACCAGTTCAGAACCCATAATAGAGCCTTCACTTGCAAGACCAACTGGAACATGCATGTCTGCTGAACACTACAGTGACTAATCCAGATGTCAGTGAAGTATTTTCTATCATGGTTGCGTTGGTTGCAGAGGGTCCGTCACAGTCAATGTTACTGTTAGGACACAGTGGAGAGGTCACTTATGACAGTTGCTCTCTTGTCACTGTGCACTCATATATTTCTAGTCTGAACGTGGGGTGTTGGTTCTTCTAGTGGTTCATCTGCATCCAAGGGTAGTCACCACCGTTACTGACCTATGACAAGTGAGTCCCACGGTTGGGACGAGGAGCCATTCGATTGCTTGTTACTGCAGATAGTGCCTCAAATTGCCATAGGTGTAAAAGGTAAAAGGTCTTCAACCTCATTTTGCCCCAACACCGTAATCTCGCAGGAAATAAAGTAACGGTAAAAATTTGGCACATAAAGCCCAAACTCCTAATATTGATATTTAAGACATCGTAGGCGGAATGCCGCTGGCAAAACCAAAGAACTCACTGAGGGAAAGTTAACTTCACTTTCTTCAGTTTTGTCGTAAGCATAATGGCAACTCTAGATCAATCCCATTATTATTGTCTGGAGCTGCATAATTATGTAACGGAATCACAAGAAAGAGCGAAAATCTTTAATAAGGACATTTCTAAAAATGGAGTAGTCGACAACAATAAAATCCCTCCATTTAATTTAATACAGGATTCAAAACACCATGTACTGATACAACATTTACTGGTGAGGCCATAACATCGGTATTGCAAAATTTTAAACCAAGCCACACTGTGGGGCCCAAGGCTATTCTACATTCTTTTATAAACATATTGCAAACCAAATCAGTATTCCACTGGCCATTATTTTTATGGTTACGGAGTCCATTATATGCAGGAAAATGATAGCGCATATTAAGATAACCTTATGAAGAATGACCAGTTTGGGTTCGTATCTGGTTGTTCAGCAGTGCACGAACTAACTCCTCATTTCACCTCATTTCTCTGGATAATGGTCAGAGGCTTTTGATTTGGCTGTCAAGATGGGTATGATCTTGTTTAATTTCAAAGAAACTTCGAATCTGTTATTTACTGCAAATTGCTCCTTAACTTACATTATGGTTTTATTGGCAAGCTACTGTGCCGAATTTCTGCATTTATTTTAACAAGACCCAGCACCTGGTTATTGATCCAGAAAAATATGAAAACAGTAAGTATCAACAGTGAAGTTCCTCAGGATTCGGCCCTGGACCCACTTTTTTTGTATGATCTTTCCTGTAAACGTCAAAATGCAAACCAGGAGAAGATTGCAGATGAAATCTCAAACTGCATTCGATGGTTTTATCTTAAGCTGACTATGATTCCCTTCAGCGGAGTGTTGATGGTGTGCAAATATGGGCGGGTTGCAGGCAGTCCAGCAGTAAATGCAAACACTTCGCATTTGGTAACAGAGATAACCATTACATCTACAATGTGGCTCCAATGACCCACCAACGACTGACTCAATTTAAGATCTGGCATTTGGTTCGGGCATGATCTGAAAACATCTTCCCATTGCTGCAATACTGCACTTAATGCAAGTGGTGTCGTGCGCCGTTGTTTTACGTCTGGGCATGCAAGGTTTTGTTCGCCCAACCCTGGAGTTTACCAAAGAGGTCTGGTTTCTGGGTCTACTGAAGGATTACGACAGGAGAGTGAGTCTGTAGAAAGGCGAGTTAAGAAGTTAATCCCAGATATGAGAAATACATCATACGCTCAGTGGTTGAAACTTTTAAACCTGGACTCCAAGGAATTTCGATGTTTGAAATCTGACCTTGTACTCTCCAAAACGTTGCATGGGTTACACTACATGATCTATTGATACTGGAATGAAGCTCTATTACCAAAACGAGGGGTCACGGCATAAAATTAGTTATCCCAAAATTAAGTTAAATTGAAGGCACCACTTCTTTAGCATTTGAATGGTTCCAGTATGGAACTCGTTACCTAATACCATGGTCACCGCACCTTCTGTTGGCTCCTTTAGGAGACTTTTACAGAAAGAATGAAAAATTAGTTCCTTTTCTATTTCGACTGGAAATGTTTTATTATTATTACTGTGGTTTATTCTCAGTTAATGGCATTGGGCATTGCTCGTCTACCATGAACTCTTGGGTACCAC
>JAHWFP010094878.1:0-19691 GCA_023313725.1 Lithobius niger | reverse complement strand
ACAAAACGGCACGCAGTGTGAAGGGTCACCCTTTTGTTGAATTAGCCATTTTTAAAGGTACATGCATCCAAGTTGCCTTACCTGTATATCTCAGTTTTACAACATTAGTTCAAACGTATGTAAATCTAGCCAACACATTAGTTTTATTGTTTTTCTTTCTTTCGTGCGAGTTGATTTGGCGATGTTAACTCTAACCTGAGTAAACGTTGCAAACGCTATTCTCAACGGGTCGGACGACATACCGTCTACTTTAATTAATTTAAGAGTTTTGGTTTTCGCTTTTTTATAAATAAATTAATAAATAAATAAATAAAAAGGTTTCCCACTACTACGTGGAGTGGACGTTGGAAGGGCGGTGAGCCACTGACTCCAATCCGAAAGAATGCTGCATGGTAATTTATAATTAATACTTCCGCCTCAAGAACCTGGATAGCGGTAATTTATCTAAAATTCTTCTGAACATACTTACAGAGTCGCGGAGACTGCTTCCTCAGTTAGGGAGTTCCACACACCCACCACCCTCACAGAAAAAAAAAATGCCGACGACACTCCAGTCTCGAGGGTTGAACTAAAAGCTTCAAAGAGTGTCCTCTAGTGGAGTGAACAGGGCTCAGGTCGAAGAAAGGCAGGTCCACTGATAAGAAACCTCGCAAAATCCTAAAGGTGAGCACAAGATCGAATTTCAGTCTGCGAAGTTCCAGAGGTTCTAATTTTAGCCGTTCCAGGCGTTCACCGGCCGGAATTTCTTTGAAACCAGGCAAACCCTTTGTGAATCGTCGTTGGACTAACTCAACCATATCTTTAACTAAAGAGAAGGATTTATGTTCCTTTAATCTTTTTTCATTATTGGGCATAGCTGTTCAGAAGGAAATGATCTCCAAAATGTTGCTTAATTTGACTCCTTTTTGCATTGGAAATTCTTGGAAATGTCACCTGCTCCTGGAAGGCTGACCCTGCAGAAGTCAACATGGTAGCAATGAATTCTCCTCATGAAATTTCTCATGTTGGGGTTGGGGGAGGATGGGAAAATACGCACTGCAACGGGTAAAACAACATGTTATTTATACTGAGCGCAAAATACGCAGCGAATGCGCAATATCTGTCCAAATCGTCGGCATATTAAACGGAGACAAATCATTTGTTTTTCCACTGCATATAGCGACCTTTAAATTCAGAAGTGTCGGACTGGTAAGGAAAGGGCGCCGATGACATCCGGAGGGCGGGGGGCCGCCCCCCCTGGATTTTTTTTAAGTCACAGTGGTTTTTACAGGAAACTCTCAAGTTATGAAGTTACGGTACCTCTAACCATCTATGGGTGTTGGGAAGCGTTCTAAGCTCCCCAAGCAGAAGCAAAGTCCGGGGTCGAGCTTAAGAAGCTTTGCTTATTTTCATATTTTGTTGTCATTTCGAGGTTCGAAGTGCAATCTTCAACATACATTTTATATTTCAAGTAATGATATTTTCGGAAATTTTGCAGTGGATTGGGGGGGGGGGGGGGGGAGAAGTTTAAAAAATGCGATACAAACGTAAGTAAAGGGAGGGAGACGATAGAGGGAATTTATGCCTGTAATGAAGGGTTATCAGTGGACAAGGAATCCAAAAACGTTTTCTTCGCGGGGAGGAGAAAAAAATAGACTAAGAAAGAGGCGCCGTAAGTATGGCAGCCAAAGGGTGCCTGTGCACTATGGCCAGTCAGAGCGTGACATTCAGTGAGAGTAGTAAAGCAGCAGTTATGGACCGTTAATTTACTTCAGTGGCTTGACAAAGTGACTCTGGGCCCATAGGCAAAATTTATAGTCGGGCCCTCCCCCATTTATTGCCCCCTCCCACCAACAAAAAAAATCTTTGACTTTTTCGACGGTCTTGGTCCAAATGATACATGTACTGTACATTGTTTGGTTTAGGTTACCTGAACAACCAACAACTTTTCAGCCTCCCCCCCCCAAAAAAAACTACTTCGTAATGCAAACAAACAATAATGTTTGAAAAAAAATTGTTAAAAACGTGTCTGTGTGGTATTTTTTTGTCTACTTAACTGTTATTATAAGCTTTGCTTAGTAACTACATTATTACACTTATTAAATGGAAACTTGGGACTTGCTTATAACATATTGGACTTTGAAAGTGAAATTTACTTACCGAAGTTATTTCACTACTTGAGGCTCTTAAGGCGATACTTCCGGCGTGATTTTCTCAATGCAAAAATCTCATTGATGTTGTCCATATCCACATTTCGACACCTGGCAGGCCCTTAAGTTGCAGGGGCCCGTAAGCAATGTTTACCGAGCTTACCCCCACTGATTTACTTACTGCTCGTGTCCTAATGTGCATGCAAATTTTGAACGCTTCTAGCCGTAATATAACGTTTTATAACCAGTTCCTGTCGTAAATTATTATTATTTTTTTAATTCATTGGACACAACTACGTGAACGACTCCCCTTATTAGGGTGTTTGTTTCCCAATTGAATCTGCAGGCACATTTTAAAATAAACTAGAAAAAATCCTATACTATGAAAGCATTAGAAGATGATGCACCTAACATTATTATCTCCATATACATTGTGAGGGGGCTTAACTCAGGGCCGTAGCGACTGGGGGGTAGGGGAGAGCTTCTTCCCCCCCCCCCCCCGCAACCATCCAAGAAACATATACAGTTGGCAAACTCGGATACATTTTTACTGCAAATTTTCGTTTCCACGAGTACTGGTTAATTATGACCATCATTCGCTAAGTTTAAAAGTAAAGTTTGAAATACATTTTTTTCCATGAGTTTTCGCAACACTTCTGTGTAGCGTAACTGAAATGCTGCCCCTGATAGTTTCTGGTTGCTTACCTGCATCTCTTCTTCTATCCACGTGTAGAGTATGTGAGGTTATAGCTTGACTGTAACGAGTGGGGGAAAAGAAGCTCCGCGAAAATTTGCGTAGTTGGCGAAATTGAAAATTGACTCGGCCGTTTTGTTTGCTTTTGTCACCATGACTTAAAAGTATCATAGACAATGTAGAAAATAAAAACAAAATACGCTCAGACTGTATCCCCATCAGTTTGAAGTCGTGATGACAATTAACTTCGCGAAAATCGTACACTGTTGGCAAAACTAAAAATCCAGTTGGCTATATTACTTCCTATAGTTCCGTTAGGCAGTGCCGCTCAGAAGAGGTTTCAGTGAGGAGCAACTCCTAAGTGGTATTTTAGGAGGGTAGACAACTTACTGATATATTAATATACCAAAACACAAGATCACTGCGAAGATTTAAAACGTTTCTTAGGTAAAGCCGATACATCAACAAACTCTGCGTAAACAAAACTTACTAAGGACTTCTGCCAAGTTATCGCCGTCTGAAGTTGTGATATCAAATAAAATCTCAAAATTAATGCAGAGTTGCTTATTTATATACTAGTTCGTCGGCTAGCTCTTCAGTCCCTTGGTTTTAGTTAAAACTCAGTTTTTCCAATTAAAAAATGTTGGAAAAAATAGAGTTGGTTCTTTGATTTTCTGTAGTCCTTTTTTGTTAACCTACCGCCACTACAATTTGAATTTGTATTAAAGGGATATACCTCCCAGCGCCATTTTTCTCGATCCTCCACATCAAGTACGGCCCCAAAGGTCTATTTACTTACCGTTAGTCTTTCCCTTGCTAAAAAACCGTTTTAAAATGTGGCGTCTAGTGTTGAATATTGTTAACTATATTTAAGAACGACCCGTCACTAAATCATGCATTGCGCGCGTACAATAATCATGACGTTTCATCACTGTGTGTTCATCTACTAATTTTCTAATAATTACCACGCGATCTAAAATCTAATTGACTAATGCGGTAAATATTAAAATTAATTATTCCAATAGATCGTCTAAGCAAAATTATAAGACACTAGTCTAGAAAATTATAAATTGTGATTTTAAAATACAAGAATCATTAAAGTTTTTGACGACACGATCAATGGGTTCACGGTGACGGACTATTAGGCGCAATGCCAATTGAGACAGTAGCTATGTTTTTCACTGCGGGGAACGAAGCTACCGTCTCAGTTGACCTTAGCTGTGGTAAATACGCGGATGTGATCGTCGCGTGGGTGTTGTGAGGCAGGCGGAAGGTTATAAGGCAGGCGGTATGTTGCTTTAATGCAGGCACAACTACATTTTCCACATCAAACTTTAAAAAAATAAAAAATAAAATTTGGACAAAACTGAGCCAAAAGGTTTCGCCCTTCCTTTTGTGTTTCGACGCTCCATTTTTTTTTAAACTGGAGCATGTTTTTGCTTAAAAATATGAAAGTTTTTTTTACAATAATACGTAGTTGTAATGCCTAGTTGTTTGGGATAAAACTGAAAAAAAAATTTCATTATTTTTCACCTTTCGATAGTCCATTTAAAAATATTTTCTGCCTCTGGCCCACAACTGCCTATGCTTGCACACAGCAGTCATCGTCATTCATTATAGCCTAAAGGTCCAAAATGTACAACTAATCCAACCCCCAATCGTCAATAGCCAGCTCGCCTGTTTGTGTAATTCTAGACTGAACTCGGTTTAATTTAATTTGGAAAAAGAATATCTAAAAAAAACCCATTATTTAGCCACAATTAAAATTTCACGGAATCTACCATCCTAAAGAAAGAGTTTAAAAAAAAACAACAAAATTTGCTTGACAATTTGTTGCTTTTGTGTTCTCTGGAGGCCAGAAACAGGCACTAAAATTCCGTCAAATGCTTCAGCTTCCGACTACGCTAGGGAAGCTTACAACGCTCCCCCAGACCCCCTAGCTGAGTTTGCCGGAGCCCTTAAAAAGTACTTAACTGGCAACACTACTGTCATTTTTTAAACCAGTTGGCTAAATCAAAAGATGAGTTCGCAAAATGAGAATCCCTCCCCCCCCCCCAACCTGCAACCCATCGCTACGGCCCTGGCTTAACTTGATTGTTGCAAACTATCTCTTAAAGTGGCACTATCACCAATTGAAAGTAGGCAGAATCTGGCAACATCTAGCGCTATCTCGTACTATTTAGCGCATGCTTGCATCAAGAGAAAGAATGCATAACGGCAATGATTTCTTTTAACGAAACAAACAAGCCACGACCTCCTTAATTATTGAGTGAAAATTTGGTACGTTCTCGTGCACCTGAAAGTAAGCTGTAAAGGGTAACGATATCACTGTCACTAGATGGTGCCACAGTATTTTCGTTCGCTTTTCAATTGATGATGGTGCCACTTTAACACAAACTCAAAAAAAAAAAACGTGCTAAGGCTACGTTAAGGCCGCCCGCGCACTGAGCGACTTGGCCGCGCGGCCAGGTCGCTGCAGTCAATGAGAATGCTTACCGTTTATGTAAAACCACGCACTAATCATTTTCATTGACTGCAGCGCAACCTGGCCGCGCGGCCAAGTCACTCAGTGCGCGGGCGGCCTAAAACAACTCTTCATCCACCCGATTTACTTACCTTTGCAAAAATACGATTTCTGTTGAGTCTCTGTCCAGTTTGATCTAACCACTGATTTGAAATGCTGTCTAGGCTGGAGGATGTGGCTTTCTTTTTGAATTACGCAGCAAGGCGGGATAGAAAAGAGGTGATAGCTCCGTTTGTGGCTGTAAGCCGACTCTTCAAAGGCGGTCTCACTTGAAGGGTGGTAGGGTAGGGGAAATAGGGAGGAAGGAGGGAGCCGTTAGAACCCTATTGGCCAGAACGCAAACAAAAGCTAAGGGACTAGGCCGCCAACATGGAACAAGCAACCCATCTGCTTCCGCAGCTGCCTTGCAAAGTGGAGAGGGAATGTGAGGAGGCTAAACTCGGCGGAAAATAGGGGCACAAGTTCCCCTTGCCCAATGAATTTTGGTTGTTTCTCAGTCAGTTTCTATCCTTCACAACCACAGGTAAATTAATTTACTGAAGACACGATACAGAGGGAGAAGAGTGTTCAGATACATTGATAGTTACACTGACCCCACCTGGACCCTATGTTAAGTCAACCTTCGGGAAGGTAAGGAAACGGCAGGATTTGGGCAAGTTTACAAAGTCGATTTTGACGCAAAACGTGAACCTCAATGATTGAAAATATTTATTGATGCTCGGCACTTTATTGATGCTCGACGTTTGCTCGAAACGGAAAAAGCTGTAAGGTTTGGCAGTATCGTTCCATTCGAACACATAATGACAGTTATTAATGACACATAATCTGCAATTATGGGTCATTACCCCGTTCGAAAGGAAGGAACTTTTGTGATACATTTGCCAACCTTCGAATATAGCCTTCACCACCTGCCCATCTATTTCTTCAGTAGCTTGAAAAAAAACTGTTCCAAGCAGAAGAAAAACAACCACAGACTCTTACGTATCAGTTCGTATCGTACACTAGTCATGACGACAAACATCCATTAGCTAACACAAGTAATCGACTACAGAATATTTCAAGCACTGCATGCACCGTGGATCGGTTGGTGTTAAGTCGTTCGTTTAGGTTGGAAATGACGTCAGAATCAATGCTACAGTGGCGACCATCATGCGCTAGTTCACGCTGCAACAAAGTTTCAAGTCAGTGCACTGCTCCTACTGCTAGCCATTGTCAAGAAGGGTGACAGACACACATTTCAACGAAATACGGAGGAATTTCATCGTATTTCATTGTATTATTACATCGAGAAAGGTCGAGTCTCGACTTTCATTCTTGGTCTTGTCTCGATCTTGATACAATCACTCTTGTTCTTGATCTCGAAACTGCCTATTACATCTTGATCAAGGCTTGTCTTGGGTTTTCGAGACAAGACAACACTCTATTATTTCTTGTCTTGACAGGAACACTAAAAATAATCGCGAATCCTTACAATAGCTTTTTATTATATGTATGAGCAGGGAAAATTCCAAGTAATACGTTGAGTGAGCTGCAGACAACATCTCCAAATAGCTTGCAACCTGATAATTAGTGCATCCGTTTTGTGATATGGTGGGCAGAAACTGAAGTTTGCAACAGACAAGCGCCAGTGGAGTCAATGAAGCAAATGATTGTCAAGAATATGTTTAAAGAAACAAAGTTGAACAACACCAATGCGTTAATTGAAAGGGATTTTTTTTTACAAGCATATCAATAAAATGCAGGCTCTCCACCTGGCCTCTGATGTCAATCTTTATCTCGCATCCTTAACTGCTTAGCTCTTACTCCCACCCCCCCCCCTCCCCCGCTAGCATAACAACCCATACAGAAAAAACCCATTTAATCCAACTTAAGTCACCTAACCTAACCCATCCTAACCTATAACCAAACCTAATCTAACTACAACAACAATATAGATCAACAATAAAGTCAATGTACACATAATCACCACTAGTGGGTGCTAAGTAAAGAAGTTTCGTAGCTAGATCTGGCCCACCTATCTGAACTATTTACGAAAAAACATGAGTCCCCTGCTAACTGCGTGTGTTAGAATAGCACAGGCTTTCATCTTTCATACGTTCGTGACAAATCAAACCCATTTTTTCGCTATTTACTATAGCATATTATTTTTTTTTTAATGTTGGTTCTGTATGTTTATCTAATTTGTACGTACATTTTATTCTATTTCAGAACTCTTAAGTAGCGTGCATATAGTGCAACAGCCAACTGTACACTGACGGATTGCTATTTCTGAAATGTCAACTGCTTGTGAATTGACTTGGGTACTGCAGTAGCAAAATGCGAAGTCTACAGAAATAATTCCAGTAGGTGCTCCAAACGATGAAACCTCCACTCAAAGTATAATTCTGATGAAAGTTTTAATTCGTTGAGAAGCATGAGTGGCAATAATCACAAGTTCAAGTGCGATAAGTGTGACGCTTCATTCAAGACAAGCGGTCACATGAAGAGGCATACTTTAGTACACACTAACCAAAATCCCTTCAAATGTGAACAATGCACCTACTCGTGTAATTTTAGAGAGAACTTACGCCGCCATGTTATTCACATTCATACCAGCAAGAGGTTATGCATTTGCAAATTATGCCACAAGCCATTTAAAACTAAATCCGGAGTGGCAAGTCATTGCCGTTTCGTTCATTCGGAACTTCGGCCATACAAATGCCAACAATGTAAAAGAACTTTCATTAGGAATGCAGCCCTAAAACTTCACAGTTGCTTTCATAGCGACGGAAAGACACACAAATGTATTAAATGTAATGCCACTTTTCCAGCTGTTCAAAATTTGATTTCGCATGCAAAGAAACACGGAATATTAAAGCCTTTCAGTTGTGATCGCTGCTCAGCAAAGTTTAAAATTAATACGAAACTGAAGAGACATTACAGTACTGTGCATTCTGATGAGAAACCTTTTGAATGCCAACAGTGTACAAAAACATTTAAAGTTCAAGCTTCCCTAAGCATTCACGACAGGCGCATGCATACAAATGGAAAACTTTTCTTCTGCAAACAATGCAAGTCATGTTTTGAAACCGCACAGGAACAGAAAAACCACAGTGTGGTGCATACTAATGAGAGGCCGTTTAACTGCAAGCAATGCAAGAGCTCATTTAAGACAAAGAGTCGCCTAAAGCTTCACATTGGCCTCACACACACAACCAACAGGCCTTATAAATGCAGTCACTGCGACAATGCATTTAAAACTAAAGGTGTATTATCAGCTCATTACACAGTTCAGTCTGGCAAAAAGCCACATAAATGTGTCGAATGTAACGCTGCTTTCACACAAAAAAGCAACCTCACAAGACATTTGAAAACTCACACAAGAAAAAACCTACTATTTAAGTGTGAACAGTGCTTGTTCCGAATTACGGCTTGTTCCGATTAACACTCATGTTACACAAATGTGAATTTTGAAAGAACTTTTAAAACAATTAAAAAGGGAAAAAAAAACACCATCGAACGCACTGCAATGTTAGACCTTTAAATGTGAAATGTGTCAAGCCTAATTTAAAACTGTAAATTGAGCAGACATTTGTCAGTACACAATATGTGAAGACTATTCATAGCAGTGCCTTTCAGACTTTAAAACACAAAGTATTCTGATAGTTCACATAAGTAGGCTACAGTACATTAAAAAGTGCCTTTCAGATTTTAAAACGAAGCGTATTCTGATGGTTCACAGAAATACAGTGAATTAAAAAGTAAGATACCTAGAAGCATGCTAATGCTTCGCCCATCAAGTTCAGATTGTTGGGTTTCAGTGAAACATGTTGTTGGTAGCAAGCTCTTACGCATGTATCTACAGCAGTGTTTCACGAAGGCTATAACTACTACTTCTTTTGCACCAAACATTAAAACGGTGTTTTCTGGTTTTGAATATGTACTAAATACTGGTGCAACAGACAGCTTGGGAAATTGTACATATTGGTGGGGTTTACTGAGTAGTCAATACAAAGCTTTGTTTTAGAGCTGTGGACAAAGGATTTCAAAAAGAAAAAGATGCCTCAACATCATTGGTTTCATTCTAGGTACTTATTGATAGTTAAAAAACGGTTAAATGGTAAAACAAAAATTGGTTCGATATGATTATTCACAACTGTCAAGAATAACTGGAATTCACTGGGCCAGAAAAAAATCTCAAGCTTCCCTGCATCCCATGTGAATCGAAGACAACCTTCTCGTTCAAAGAGCAAACTAAAAGGAAGGAACCTTTTTTTCAGTACTTATACATTAAATTATTACACATACACAAAATTTGGGTCCTGGAACCCTGCTAAAAAATAACGTCAGTCTCATAAGCGTATTATGCATATAGGCATATTTTTCCTTTTTCTCGTTTAAAGACGCTAACTGACGGGTGGCTGGCGAGCCAATGGACATGCCTGTTATGATATTGCGGTTTTTTTTTTTAAACTCTAGGTTCACGGCTTACATTTTGCCCTCATATATAACTTTTGACAGCTATGGGAATATACGTAATTTAGAACACAGGGCAAAATATGCCCTATTTTGTACGAATTGTGTTGAAATATAATTCCATAACAGGGGCGTTAATGAGGGAGTGGTAATGGGACAAATCGTTCCCCCATACAACCACCCCTGTGGATTTTTTGGGTCGATTCGGCAAACTGGCAAAGATCTCTTTTGAATCGCTGAACCCTGTATAAAGTCCATTCTTTTTATTTGTTTATCTAAATCCTGACTTATTTCTGTTTTGGACGTTCTGTATACAAGGTGGTCAAAAAGCTGGTCACAGCAAATATCTCAGGAAATATTGGTCATAGAAAGGAAGGTTTATAGGCTGAAATATGTCACGTGTGGCGAGTTCCATGGCATCAACCGGAATGACCTTGAATCACTCAATTCATTCAATTTTTGGAACCCTAAGAGATACGACATAAAAATCAATTGGAAATTTGTGCGGGCTGACAAAATAAACCTAATACAGAAAACTGAACTGAAATAGCTTCATAATTACAGGAGCTACGAACAAAACTAGAAAGACATTGCAGTGAAGCTTACAAAGGCTAAGCAACCAATGCGTACTCCCCTTTTCCCCAATAGATTCATTCAATATTTATTACAACGTGTACTACTAGCACAAGTGGAGTACTTCTGAAATGATTTCATAATTGTAAAAGCATTCCAACTCTACTGCGTGATTAAAGGCATATCGCACCTACAGTCAACAGCAAGGAAAGTTTGCTTTACTGCAAAGTTGTTGTTGTTTTGATCGTAGCTCCTGTAATTATGAAGCTGTTTCAGTTCTGCTTTCTGTAAATGGTTTATTTTGTCAGCCCGCACAACTTTGCAAGTGAATTTTATACCGTATCTCTTAGTGTTCCTAAAATAAAAATTGAATGACCTTGATAGGGTAATTCAAGGTCATTCTGGATGATGCCATAGGGCTCGTTACATGTGAAATATTACATCATATCAACCATACCTTTTTACGACCAATACTTCCTGAGATGTTTGCTGTGACCAGACTTTTTGACCACCCTGTATTTACCTTCCACGTTTGTTGAATATAAACGAGTAAAGAATTACACAGTGAACACAATATGAGACGCCCTGTCCCCAGCTTATTCTCTGCAGGTGAGACAGCTCGTGCGTCTCGCAGTACCTAGGAGTCGAATTACGCGGGGGAGGCCAAGAAGGCGGCAACACTGCTGAATGAGTTGTAAAAACATGTGCAAACGATGAAAGTGTAAAACGTAGGAAGATTGAAAATGTATAGGGCCTACAACATAACATTTGCACTTGTAACATACACGTAAAAAAAGAAATTTTTTATGTTAGATCGTGTTTGCCAAATGCTTCTAGTGCAGTTACAAATATTGCACAGGAACACAAGGCATGTAGTTCTAAAGATCACACTTACTCAGCCGATCAAAAATTGTTACAATACGTGTGTTTTCTGTACTATGGTAAAATGTAATTCAGAATATATTTCGTAACATTTTCACCTGTATGATTTCAGCCCTGTACTTGGGAAACTAATCCAACACCGATCTTTACAGGCCTATCTGGATAGATCTGCCACTACGCTCGAGAATTGCTGCATAAACAAAGCCACGATGTTATTCGAAAATATGTGAAATTGGCAGTAATATTGTTTTTATTTCACCATTTGCTGTTGTTTTTTGCATAAAAGAAGTTTCACTGTGGCACTTGGCTTTGTGTTATTATGTAGTGGTCGACACCACTAGCCTTACAGGTCACGCTCCATTGCTACACTATTAAATATCTACTTAGCCATCAAACGGAAACCTGAATACCACCACAAATAATATTGAGGTAGGAATTTTACATTCGAACTCTTGAATTTGATTCGCCAAAGTTCACTTGTCATGAAATTTCATCCAAATCAGAACAAAATTGAGAACGTTAGCGTATCCCAAATACGCAAACGAACTCACAGAAACGTATAATCCAATTTGAGTCGAGCATTTGACCGTGCTTGCTTTGCTTGCTTGGCCTGTTAAAGCCATAAATTATTTCGATACATGTTAGTTTAAAGGGGTATATTGCTTACGAGAGCTCAAGAATTATGAATCTGCACTCCTGCAATCTATAAACGGAACACTTTAATAGATCAGTTTTTTTTTTATAAAAAAAAAAACAAAAAACAAACTGATAAGGAGTCGCGGTCTTAGTTTCTTAACCCACGTCTTTGGGCTTAGTGTAACTTATTGTTATCATCGGTTACTATGTTCCGTTTTACCCATTAAACTACAAAATTGCATTCGATCTTCATCAGAAGCATATAAAGAGTTCTGTTTGAAGGAACAATGAATGTATGAATCCGTATTACCCTTGATGATGGTAGATGCTGGCCTAGTGTGTGATGGGAACAGAGATCCACCCTGACAGTTGTTTTCAAGACCCAAGTTGACAAAACGTTTGGTGTCAGCTGTAGATATAAGTAGGCTCTGATCGTGGTTCGAAGGTAAATCAATGAATGGTCTAATTTTTATTTTTTAATGATTAAGGTAATCATTTGACTCGCCAAACGCGAGAGTATCGCTATATTGAAGCAATTACTTCATACTAATTGGTCCCAGCGGTAACATACGCTCGTCTAAGCAGTACGGAAAGCCAACGGCTCAACAAGACGACGGATCAGTATGGCACAGCGGTAGGACCTCAGGCTTTCGTTTCAAAGGTCGTGGGTTCGATTCCCCATTCAGTCTGACATGTAACTGCAAAAGGCAACGTAAATAGGTTTGCATCTGCATTTATAAACGCTGGTCTAGTTAGGAACCACGATGTCACACTGCCCCGTTTGTTTTCATAAGGAAGGTCTTTTCCCCTTTTTTCTTCTTTAAGTAAAATAAAAATTACTTATTTATTGAAAAAGTTATTTTAATACCCATACCGAATTACCCATAGACCACATACGAAAGAGAATTGTATCATTAACGCGCTTTAGTTATACGTGCTTTTGGTTAGCTATCGCTGTTACCTATCTTTTCACAGTTTGGACAGAATTCGAACTCTCAACCTCCAGATTAGTTTAATATGCTGACGCACCTAACCATCAAGTTATACTGACTTGATGAAATACTGTTAAGTTTAAACATATAATAAAATAATATGACGAAATATTTCGTTTGTTATTAATTGCTACTACCAGGAGCCTATAGAAAACTAGGAGCGTGTGTGGCTGGTCTATGTTAGAAGCGCGTAATTTAGTACGAAATTCTAACGCCAGAAGGAGCAACAATACTGTGCCTGCGCCAAGTTGTCTAAAATCGAAACTGAACTTAGCAGGCGAAGCAGACGTGTGCTACGAAAGCAACGCTCTATTTTATTGTTGGTTAGAGCAACTTACGAACAACTGATTATGTGTTTTTTTTTATTTTTTTATTATTACTTTGGTATTGTTTCCATGTTAAACACTTATTGTTTAAAAACAAAGGACCGAAAATTAACATTGAGAACGTGACACACACCTCTCAACATCTCGTGCAGGTGGCGACCTCTGGTAACAAATTTGTACACCACTGTAGCCGCTCCTGACTTAACACTGTAGTGGAAGTTAACGACACACGCTCCTAGTTGTTTTCTATAGGCTCCTGCTACTACGTAATTGACAATACCTGAACGCTCGCCTTTTTCCTGTACTACCGCGCAAAGTATGAATATTCTTGCCCTTTTTAACTGCTCTCTTGCTCTCTCACCAAATGACAGCGTTTGCCGTTTTACATGAAGTATTGTTTTGTCTGTTAAAGCACTGCCTCCTTATTGTTTCTTCTCAATGTTTAGTTTACATTCTTCCAAACAAACAACAAACATCACCTATGGTTAACACCAGTTTGCGTTCGTGCTCCGTAAAAACAACAACCAACCACAGGGTTCGGTGGAAGCGAAATTTACGTATAAACAATGCACTCCGAATAAATTTTTTATACGTGCATGATATTTTAGAATATTTTTATTCATTAACGCATAACACTATTCATGTTAAATTGTGAAATTTTATGTAGAATTTTATGAGTGAATCAGTGATTCAGATAATATTAATGAAAACAGATCTGTGTTGTCTATTGATCAGGTCGGATACTCATTGGTATATATTTAATAACTAGTATCCAAATTAGTGAATGCATTCTCATTTTTAATAAAAACAAAATTAATGTATAGAAATAAATGGAGGCACACTTTTTACCCATGCATTAAAAATGACATCAACGAAATGGTGGTTACAGTGGATTGTTTCTGGATATAACGTTTATGAACGCCACAATATTTAGGCTGAATTATACTAATGTACCGAGTACAATATAACAAACTTTCCTTGTTGTGTATATTCATTCATACGCTTCATAAGGCTGCATTTATTGGTAAAAGGTTTGGCGCATTCAGTACACTTAGATGTCTTATGAGAAAAGCCATTCATTTCAGTAAAAGCGTTGCCACATTCGGTGTACTTCAACTGCCGTTAGTCCTCTATTTGCAGTTGATGGGAAATGCTGCTTTTAGAGTAGTTGTTTTGGCACATTCAGTGCATTTAAAGAATTTTCTGTGTTTTAACACGTAGTGAGAAAGACTGCTATCGAGTTAAAGTCTGAGCTCTATTGCACTTGGCTATCATTTATCATGTGTACATATTTTGTATGCATTCATAACTTTTATTTAGTTTTGAAGTTTTTACTAAATGCTCACACCTTATGGTCTGCTTTTGCTATGAACCTTGCCATGCCAATTTAATTCAGCACAGGACTTAAATGATGAATTACAATGTTCACATTTGAATGGCTTTACTACTGAATGAATTAGTGCATGCTTTTTTACCTCGTTTTTAGTTTTGAAGGCTTTATTACAATGCTCACAACTAAACGGTCTCTCTTCCGTATGGACCCTGCCATGCGATTTCAATTCTGCTCTGGATTTAAAAGATGAACTGCATAGTTCACATTTAAAAGGTTTTACTACTGAATGGATTTTCAAATGACGGGAAAGGTTCGCGCTGCAACTGAAAGAAGAGTCGCACATACTGCACTTGTATGGCTTTTCTCCAGTGTGACTTCTAATGTGCGTTGTTAAGTCTGCCCTACTTACGAATGCTTTATTACAGTGATCACATTTGGAAGGCCTTTCTCCAGTGTGTTTTTTCATGTGCCTGGCAAGGTGTGCACTAGAACTAAAAGCAAAGGCACATTCTGTGCACTTGTATGGTCTTTCTCCAGTGTGGTTTCTCATGTGAAGCTTCAGATAAGGTTTGATTTTGAAAGCTTTACTGCAGATTTCACATTTAAAAGGCTTCTTTTCATTATGTGATAGCATATGTTTCGCCAGACCACTCTTTGTACTGAAAGCAGAGTCACATTTAGCACATTTGTTCAGTTTTTGTCCAAAGTGACATATCATATGAGATTTCAATCCTCCTTTAGTTTTCAATGGCTTATTGCACTGAATGCAAATATATTGCATGTTATCACTATGTTTTCGCATGTGCAGCATCAAATTAGCTCTGATTTTAAAGGACATGTTACACTGTTCGCAACTGTATGGTCTCTCATTGCTATGAACTGTACCGTGAAGTCTTAATTCAGCACTGGTTTTGAAGGCAGAGTGGCACTCTTTACATTCGTGTGACTTTTGGTTTCCATGAAAACGATTCATATGATTCTTTAAAGTTACTTCGGTTTTCAGCGTAGAAAAACACTGGTCGCATTTGAAAATCTTATCAGAATGAACATATTTTTTATGAACACTCAAATAACTTTTGCACTTTAATGCTGCTGAACATTGATCACAACTGAAAGGCCTTTCTGTCGAGTGGACACTTTTGTGATTAATTAGGTTTCCAACAAACTTAAATTCAGCGTCACATTCGTTACAGACGTGTGTCTTTTCGATTTTATCAACATTATCCGTATTGTTTAAATTGATGTGGATTTCGATAGCGGCATCACATAGTTCATACTTGTGTGGTCCATGTTCTGAATTGCAATCCATGCTTTTACCTCTAAACCTTTTCCAGATTGCGCTACTTTACACCACAAGTGCTTTTAAACAATTTGTCGCACAAATAACAGCAACAAAGCTTTTTTACAATTTGAACACTCCCTAAAAACCTTAAAATCTTATATCCATAAATGAGTTTGCTTTGATCAGAATCTTATGGATGGATTAACTTATTGCATGTGGTACCCGCTGTTACTTTCAAGCCATAATTCCCAAGAGAAATGGTAACCGAATCACTCCACGCTAATTTTAAGATATCTTCAAAACCAGCCCCAACTTCTCTTTGATAGATGACGTCACTTCTCCTATCACCAATCAGGTCTCAGTAGTTGCAATGTTCTTTATTTTCTGAAGCAGTCCACTTCACTGGAAAACGATGTATTTCTTCAAAGAAAACAACGAAGTGTTGCTTCTTTCTGAAAACAACAGAACAACATAATAAAATTGTTATAACCAAACAGGTTAAATGACCCGTAATTTGCACAAAATTGTACAAACTAATTAGAGCACAAACGAGCCATTTTTAACTTCCGTTTTTCTGTGACGGAATCTGGTCAAACGTATAAATCATCCAGTTGCAAAAATGATATTGGGATATCAGGAAAATGCAAATAAATCAACGAACAAGGTAAACAAATGAGGCTTCCATTTCACACATATTCCATTGCCTAATTTCAAATTTAGACTTGACTATTGTGTGCGCGGCGTATCTTGAGTCCTGCAAGCATTTTGTGATCGGCTACGTCTTCCTGGAGGGGGTGGCTTTAATCGACGGCCGCCATTGTTTTTGTAACCAGCTTGGATATCTACAAGGCACTCTGCTACTGAAAACGTACAATCGATTATCTGTGTTTGTTCTGCGGAGAACTCAAGAATAGGCCGCGGACACTATAAAACGTTTCATTGTTGCCGACATTGTTGCCGACATTGTTGCTTCAGACAATTTAAGCTCAAACAAGTAAACTAAAAATTAATGCACAATATTTCATGGCAGTAAGAAACCAATCCCAACCTAAAAGAATCCTTCATAAATTTAGGCCATCGCTGCAAACTTTGTTCAACTGTCATAGACTGGATGCTTTCAACTTAATATAGCCTATTTTCAATTACAATTGAACTTGTCACAGCCAATATTACATAATCGTGGCCATCCACAAAGATCGCAAACCCCTGATATTCACTAATGGGAGCAGATAACCTATATCAGGTTAATTAAGTTTATTATTTGAAAATACATTGCTTCTCAACTATAAAGCTGAATGCTTTAAGTAAAGGACGTTACTTGAGCTTTAATGCTGAATATTATTCGTAACTTTTTTTTCGAACTGATCAACTGCGGGTTTTTTAAAATTAAACATGCTAAAAAAACAGGTGACAACTTATACTGCACCCATGTCTGTGTGAGGAGTTACCCAACGTTTGTTTATGTTGCAATTGAAAAAAGGGTACAATTTTTGTCCAGTAATCGGTAATTATCTAGATTATAGGCACCACTCCAAATCACTTAATTTGTGTAATAACCGACGCTACTCTTCATCCTGACACCAATTCGTATCACAAAATACGGGGGAAACGTGTATAAACTTCTCAAAAAAGTATTCAGAAGACGTAAACTGCTATCACAGACACGCTAAAGCTACGGCGGTGGCAGCCATACTGTGAGGTGTTTGATTCGGGAAGCAGGGTATCCATAAAACCCAATTTGCACAACAACAAACGTTTGCGGAAATTTTTCTTTCGTTGTTTTGTTATATCCAGTTTCGTGTGGTTTTGTTGTTAGTGTCAGTTAGGTTAGGTAGGTTAGGTTATTAGGTTAGGTTAGGAAGGTTAGGTATGGTTTTCACAAAGTTTTAGTGAGGTGCAAATCGGGTTTTCTAGCTACCCGTCTTCCCTCACAATAATTAAGCTATCGCCATCGCTGCTTTAACATGTATGTGACTAGCATTTATGTAGTTTAAATAATTTTTTTAGAAGTTTATACACGTTTCTCCCGGATTTTGTGATGCGAAATGGTATTAGGATGAAGAGTAGCGTCGATTAGTACAAAAATTAAGTGATTTGGTGTGGTTCCCCTAATCCAGATAATTACGTAATCTAATACATTTTGAGTTTTACGTAATAAGTGACAAGAAACCCCATCACTCCCCTACTTTAACCACTCCCTTTTAAGCACTACTATACTTACATTACCAAGGAATTGCGTCGTCTTAAGGTGTGCACGTGACTTTTCACTGGGAACTTAACTAATTAATTAAGTAGTCCTATGTCGCGCTCTGAATTTGTTTGTGTTTACTATGTTAATTAGTGGTCAACAATGCTAACCCTCTCGGCCGGCGTACTACAACATCTTTATTGCGTTATGTTGACGTCACGATATATTCATTCTTAAACATCATTGTTTCTCCGAGGGTACCCTTCATTTATCCTTCCTATTCGTTTCTCAACGCAATTTTTGGGAGAGTTTTAGTGGAAGCCGAGAAGAGAGGCATAACGCTATAGAAGAATTAAAGTTATTTGGAGTTGCAACAGATGAAAGAAATGGGGACAGTGAGGACGTAAATAATGTTTAGCATTAAAAAACGCTGAAGCTCATAAAATAAGGATGTAAGCCTTAAATAACTTAGTTCTAAAGGAACAAATATTAGAAAAAGACATGTAAGCCTTCAGAGTCGCACTAATACGTGTAAAAGAATCTCCAGCGACCCCAAAAAAAGCTGGAGCTTCTTTTACACGTATTAGTGCGACGCTGATGGCTTACATGTCTTTTTCTAATATCTGTGCTTTTATCGAGTCTCAAGTTTTTTAAGGGTTACATCCGTATTTTATGCACTTAAGCGTTTTTTAATACTAATATCATTTTTTTTCTTGTTTCAGCAAGAAAATCACAGAAAAGCATACTGAAATCACCTTAAAATAACTATAATAAGAGAACCTTTTTAATATTCAATTTTAAGCTGTAAAAATTGAAAATCGGTTCTTTGGTTCGATATTTAGGTGAGCAAAATTTCCCCAAGAAGGAGAACAACAACAGTTATTGTAGTCACATTAAAATAGCGTTCAAAAGTCCATAAGCCTTCTTCATACCTATGTTTTAAGCTGTAAAACTTGAGCATCGGTTCATTGGTTCGATCTCCAGGTGTGGTACGGGCCAGAATTTGGGCTAATCATGAACGTTGTGCTAAAAGCCATGAAATTTGGCACACAGATCAATTCTTAGCTTACAAATCGAGCTAGCTCTGGAAACCGTATAGGTACGCCCCTAAGTCTCCTTTCTTTGCCCCACCACACTCACCTGTATAAGGTTATTGACGGACAAATTCTTGCTGATTGCGCTCAAACATGAATTGGTGCACAAGTGCTTAGCAGTACAAATCGAACTAGAACTTTTTGTTGATCATCAGCCTCATGAAGAGGACACAGAAAAGCACTGAGTGGTAGGTGTATCTCATGGGGTTCCGTATGTAGTTCGATTTCTGCTGCTTCCCTGTATACAGTAGACGTTTTTCTGGGTTTCTTTCTTCTTTTCTTAATTTGCTCTGTTTTTTTTTCTCTTTTCTGCCCTTCATTTTGACCTTTTCAAACCTTTTACCCTCTTTAGGGTCTTTTAGGCCTTTTATCCCTTTCTTGGGCGTCCGCACCACAAATGTCGGCACAAAAAAGGAATTCTTTTTTACAGAAAGGGCATATTACTATCAGGGCAGGGCCGGTGGGGCCCCCCCCTCCCCACCCACGCCACTGACCATTCCAATTATTTATTTGCTCATGCAGGGCAGTTACTAAAGTTTTAAAGAGCACCAATATTGGAAGTTGACCATTTTAAACCCAATTT
>JAHWFP010094877.1:0-10022 GCA_023313725.1 Lithobius niger | reverse complement strand
TTTTTTGCTGTGCGAGTTGTTGCTCCAATGAATGCTCTTCTCTCTGAGCTGGTTCTATCTACATCCAATCAGAGTTTTAAATGCGGACGTGACTGGTTGGATCTCCGAAAGTTCTGCATGAGACCGGAACTCTGTCCGACTTTCTCTTTTGTCCAGGAGTAAAGAAGGTGGGTTGGGCAACCGTGACCCCGGCCTGTCGATTCGCACTTTAATGGGTGTGAATAACCATTAATTATTATTAATGTTGATTTTGAAAGTAACAGTGGTCAGATGGGTTGGGAAGTGGCTTTGAGGGGCCCCGCCAGGACAAGGGTCCTATGGCCGTGCTGTCTGTGTATAGTTAGGTCTGGCACTGCGTATAAATTCGGTATAGGACGTGTCGAATTAAAACAAATTTATCTAGTCAATTAAGTTCGCTCACACATCTCCAATTGTATTGGCTTTTTTCAGGATTTTTCTTACTTTTTTCCAAGGCTTGAATGCTCCCTGCCCTCTATACCACAACAGTGACGTTATTGCTTTTAAGAAACTGATTTTTTCCTTATTTTTATTTGCAGGCATCCGTTTATAAATGGAAGGACGGATTTGAAGTTATGCAATAACATGACAGAAGTAATGGAAGTCTCTTGGAAACTTTCAAAACTTATTGACAATTGCAATAAAATGAGGAAAAGCTGTGAACGAACGATCTACGAATTTACACCTCCTACCAAGCGTCCATATAATACCAACTTTGCATTTCTGCACATACTCATTCCCACTAATACTTTTCAAACAATAGAAGAGAGATTTACATACAGCTTGGCTGCACTACTTAGTGATGTAGGAGGCAGCCTTGGTTTTTTCTTAGGTGTTTCAGTTATCAGTTTATTCCAAGATTTGTTGAAAGTTATGAAGAACACAAGTAACATCTATAAAACTAAGAAAGGTGAGTAAAAGGTGACGTCACAGTCGATGTTGGTGCACAATGCTGACATGTTGCCTACTTTCTTAGAGTGTATGCAGCATGCATGTAGCATTTTAAAAGCTTGTAAAAATTTATTAGAATAATACTTGCAACCCCACCTTAGGTCGAGGAAGGGAAAAGCCAGGGCGGTCATAGAACTCTTGGTTTATCCAGTGTCATGCGGTAGTCATATGTAACTCTTAGTGCAGATGTTTATGAAGCTCTACAACTGACAGTAGGGGTGGCTTACCTCTAGGAAGCATTGTAACTGGTTAGGGTCTAGCTCCCAAAGTCTTTCTACAATTAGCATAGGCTCTATTATGCACTGGCTGGTTTCCAGGGCTTACCGCAGGTAGAGTCAAGAGAAGTACCATGAGGGGGGGGGGGGTTGAGGCTTAATGGCGCGTCGACAACTTGGTCATTAGCGCCAACCTCAGTCACAGTGCAGTGGTCCGGGTTGCCACTGCACCACACATTAGAGAGATGTTATTCAAACCCCAAAAATCTAAATCTTGTCATACATCTGTACCTCCTTCAAACATTGAAAAACACCGGACAGGAGGACAGACTTATCGCCCAATTGACGCGCAAAGTACCATGAGCCTCTACTGCTAACAACTACCACTAGGATATTAACTAGGCATTAACGTCCTTGATCTATAAGGATTACTGCACAATCACGATATTACGTAGCCAATCTCAATAACATTAGAAAGTGTAAATATTTAAAATACTTTAAACTAGACGTAGCATCATCAAAGCTGGGCCATCTACGGTCCCTTGAATACTAACAATGAAGAAGGTCGAAACTAACAATGTGTATTTAATAAAATAGATGCTATGAGGTCGTTTAGCTTTTTATCTGTATAAACTTTCATTTCACTGTTCGAGCAAGCCTGAAATACAAACATTTTAGCAACTACTTTAGAAATCATGGGAAATTTTGTAGCATCAAAAAGTAAATTTCAGTCTCTTGAAACTCCTGCCGCAAGCTCAATTTCCTCTGAAAATTTTTATAAAAACTATATAGAAGTAGAAACTGCGTTAAATATACAAAAAAATAACAACAAAATACGAAAAATGTGAATTAATTCAGTGCTCTAAGAAACTTTTTGGCTTACAAGCGCCAAATAGCGCGACTTGGTAAAATCAGTACAATCACGACTTAAAGTCACAAAAAGTTGATTAATAGATAATAACACTAAATGTGACATTGTAAAAGCGAATTAACTCGGCAAAATACGTTAAAAGGCAATCTTGAAGACAAAGTTCTGTAGACAATAAAAGACCCATTTAATGGGTTACTCGCGACAAAAATCTGTGAACTGAAACATTAAGCCACAGCAAATTGTTGACAATTTCAGTATTATTATAGAGATAAACAAGATACCAAATGATCGCAACACGCATTGAAATAAAAAATTAAAATATCTGGCCATTGTTCACTATGTAATGTTTATATTAGTAATGATACATACCCCCAGGTAAAACACGTTTTACTCTCCTCTCACCTGTGTTTGTTTTTCGTAACTAAGTCGAAAACGTTCATTAACACACCATTTTCGTATGAAACCGAGCTCACCTATGAGCGATTCGAAATAAAATGGCCATTTCGAGATTAAAAATCTAAAAAGTACACCGATATAATTAATCCAACAATCATCAACCATATAGCATCATCCAAAATATCATTAACTAATTAATAAGGGAAGCCGACGTGGAAATGTGGGTGACCAACTACATTACCGAATAACTATATCGAATATTCTGATTCGATTCAATTGCATTCTGATTTCAATATTCTGATTCGACTGCGTAGTAAATCTCCCCATCTGAAGGGAATACAGTAGCCTATATAACCCTAAAAAAGAAATACAGTACATGGCAAGCATTACTTAAAAGGTTTCAGCACACACAAAAATACAAACTGAAGCAGTCTTGATTCAGTTCAATAATTCACATACAAATTAAGTAGTGTTGATAAAACTCCTAAAAAGTACTGTCTTTTATAGATATTCACAACTAAACTGTTGTCTCTTGTTAAACTCAAAGTTGATGTCAGTTGAAAAAGATCGCTTGAAAAGATCACACAAGATCGCTAATGGTTCTTGGTAACAGAAAACAAGATGGCGGATCCACAATTATGTAACCCCACTTTAAAAGGACAGTACCGCCGCTTCATACACGCGAAATCGCGTAGGAATATAGGCCCGCGAGCCGAACCTGCGGATTGATTACTGTGTCGTAATATCCGCCGGCTGGAAGACGCGTGACGTCAAGCGTGAATCAGCGTGCTCGTGCTAAGGCCAAGTGAGATAGTAGCTGCAGCTTCAATCCCAGATTGCTTTGGCTCGCGCATTGATAGTGAAAACGTAAACAACCAACACGGTAGAAATCTCCCACGATTGACCAAGTTGTCGACGCGCCATTAAGCCTCAATCCCCCCCCCTCTCCCACGATTCTGCTACTGTTGCAACGCAAAAATTCCAAAAAAAAGAATTACAGTTTCTATGGTGTTTTTCTCTCGTGTTTCTGTTGATATACTTCCAGTATATTTTTGTGTAAAGTTACAAATAACATGCTACGTAGGTTGGTAGAAGTTTTTTTTTTGAGGAGCTGCATCAAATTCGTTTGCGCAAAAAATAATACTGTCACTGTCACCATGAAATTCATGTTGTGTAATTACCTAATTGTATCCGTTCCATGCCCCCCTCCCTCTCACCTCGCCAACCAAAGAAAACCTCCCTACTCCCCGACAGAAAATATGTGGTATAACAACAAAAATTTAAACTTTTGAAAATGAGTGGGAGGGGCGTGTAAAATAAATATGCAACGGGGAAAGGTTTTTCCTATGTGTGTGTGGGGTTGGGGGGTAGGGTCGTCACAACCATATCGACTAACGTTCAAGCAGGAGCGTAAGGAATTTCATACGTTCCTGATTCAAGTATCAAACCCATTAGACCTGAGGGAATTAAGTTTGGTTGCCGTAACATTGAAATAAAACTGGTAGGTCGGTAATGTATATTATTTATTACTTTATTTTATCCTACATGTAAATAAGCGTTGCTACTCGTTTGCATTCAGAATACATAATGTCAGTGTATCACAAAGTTCATGAGTGCCGTTATCCTCCCCAGCCCCAACCCCCAACTCAAGCGGAACAAGTTCTTTCTTCATTCCACGCTAAACATAAGTTGGGTTATAACAATTGTAAAAATGAAACTTTTGGAATTGGGTGGAGGGTGGGTAAAAAATATACTTTGTGGGTAGGACCATTTTTTGGGTGGGGGTGGGGGAGGGGGATGAAGAGAACGTACCCCTCGAAACGACTAGGGCCTATCGTTTAACTATTTTAAAAAACTACCGTCGATGTCATCATGACGTCCATACGGACCCATAACCCCCCAACCTTCCCCCCCCCCCCCCAAAAAAAAAAACACGAAGAACTTCTGTCTCCTTCCCGCAAAAAATGTTGGGGTATAATAAATGTAATATTGAAACGTTTGGAAATTGGGGAAGGGGCTGGTAAAGAAATGTATCGTAGGGGAGAGGGGGGATATATTTTGGGAGAGGGAAAGAGAAGAGGCATTTCTGGAAACGACCAAGGTGTCTCGTTCAAGTACTTGAAAAAATAACCGAAGGGATAACACTTTGGTTACAGCCACAATAAAATAAAAGCCAGGGGTCGATCGGTAGGTATCTTTCATTTTTTTTGGGTGGGGGGGGGGAGGACGTAGCATGCGTTTGCGTTAAAAAAAAACTATGAAAGTCATCACGAAGTTCATTTGTGCCATTATCCTTCTCCACCCCCAAATCCCCACCCCCCTCGCCACAACCGAGGAAGTCCTCCAAGCTTCCTCCTCGCCGCCCAAAAAATTGAGGCATAACTGTAATTTTGGAAATTGGGGTAGCTAATAAAAAAATATATCGTGTGGGGGGAGGGGCGGGTTTGAAGCAAATTTTTTTGGAGTTGATGATGCTATTTTGTTTGCATTAAAAAATACTGTCAGTGTCATCATCATAGGGTCTATCTTTCAAGTACTGGTACTCACCAAAGTAAACAAATGCCAATTTCTCTCTATTAAAAAAAAGCACCTATTTTTTTGCATTAAAATTCCGGTCAGTGTAAATATTAAGTTCATCTTGTGCTTTATCTCCCTCCCCCCCCCACCTCGGGCCTTCCACGCAAACCGAAGAGTCCTCCGTCAAAAAAAGTGGATTTAAAAACTGAAAAATTTAAACTTTTTAAAAAATGGAAGATGGTGGGTCAAAAAATTTACCGCAGTGGGGTATTTTTTGGGGGAGGAGGAGACGGGAGTCACCCTTAAAAACGACTACGGCCTATCGTTCAATAATAAAAAAAAATTGGCCTAATAAAAAGTTTTCTTTCAGTAACACTGAAAGAAAAATGGTCGGTGGAAGAATTTTTTCACAAACAATGAACGTAGTTTTGTGGGTTTAAATAAGCAATAATATTTGAAGTAACAAGTCGTGCTTCCTCCTCCCGCCATCTTTAATTACATAGGTGCAACGAAGGAGCACTCTACGACGCTAATAATATACCCCCATGTTTCAATAGTAAGCAAGTCAACAGTCAAGAAAAAATCTAGCCATTTCTTTATCCGTCTTTAATTTTTGTCGGAATTGAACTTTGGCCAATTTTCAGTTGGCTATCCTTCTTTAAACTTACAAGCGATCGAGCGTTCCACTTTTGCCAAGGAGATAGTAGCTACGTTCCTTTCTACACTGTGACCGTGGAACACAGCTTCTCAGTTTGCCTTTAGTATGGCACGTTTCTTTCCCGATTCCGTCAGCATAAGGCGTGCAACGATCGCTAATACTATCGTTCACTCGACGTTGGTTCGCTGCTTGGCTGGTTATGGCGGGAGTTTGCTAAACGGTTGGGCGACCGCGAGAAGACAACACATAAATACAGGTAAACGCCACGTTTAACACTGAAATCGGGCACGTGGACCACTTAATAATTGTTAGATGATTTCTTTAAAAACTACATCCGGTAATGTATCGAGGAAAATGGCCAACAAAGTACCGTCCTTTTAACCAAAGGATGTATGTTTATTATGTTTATTTAGTGCCACCTGGAAGTACTACGATGATGTCAGTGGTAGAAAGGAAACTCTTCAATTGGCTGCAGTAGGAGTGGCATACCTCTAGGAAAAGTTGTAGCTGATTGGTTATGGTCTTGCCCCCGACAAGAGCATGGTCGTTTGTACCCAGGCCAGTTTCCAAGCCTATTCACAGGTGGAGTCTAGTAACGTCCTATGAGTCTCTACTGCTCACAGCTACCCCTACCACCTTGACTAGAAACCAGCCCCCTAGACCACCGATCTACTCTGCAATTGTGATAGTACATCTCAATTACATTGTAAAGTGCAAATACGTAGAATACATTATACATGCCACAGCATCAGTAAAGATTAGCCAAGTAAGGGTCCAGGGAATGTTTAATACCAATATGTGTAGTCAAAGGCTCAGGATCCGGCACTAACGACTTCCCTAACTTCCTACAGAACTAGTCTATCTAGCGCCGTGGTATTGAAAATGTTAAAGAGACCCCATTGCTAGGACGATTTTGAAGTAAATTTAAAAAAATCAATACAATATTCAAATTAAAATTGGCTGATGCGACCGCTTTTATTTTTAAAGTTTTTTTTTGTGTGTTGAAAAATGTTCAAAGTCGGAATGAACCAGTTTCATAAAGAAGTAGTAGACAACAACCTTATGAGCATCTCGTGATATAACATAAAAATGGTTCATCAATTCTGTAACATTTGTTTAAAGTAGTGCACTTTGTGGGAGTGCTCATTATTCAGTTATACAGAAATCAGCTTCCCTGTAGACTAAATAGACGTATTGACAATTTGATATACAGCCTTACTCAACTACCATGTCAAATCACGGATAACAACAACTAAGTGCATTTAATGCTTTATTCCGAATTACTTCATCGCCACAATAGGAAATTAAACGTGGACGAATATTCCTTCATTGAACATGACCGAAAAATCATCCAATAATGATAAAAAAACCGTGCGCATCATTAAACAAAGACACAAGGGCAGACATTGTTTAATAAGGTTCATAGATAACATGCCGTTTTCCATTTTAGTGCCTATTTGAGTCTACAATGGAATAGCACGTCCCACAGCTTGCTGATGAGCTTGCCAACAATACTGCGTTGAAGACATCGTTGCTCGATGATCTGCAATTCACCGAAGTTAAGCAGCATTGGCCCCGAACAATACTTGGGTGGGTGATAACCTAGGAATCCAGGTGCTGCAGACATAGCGCCTTAGGGCTTTGTTGGGCAGATTATCGGAAGCAGTTAACTCTCGCTACAAAACCCTATGAACCCTTTGATATGACATTCTTGCTCACAGATACCATTTGTCTATGGTTATTTCATGTGTGCAGTGATGATTGGGGCAATCGTAGACAAGTAACAATGCAGACCCACGAGGTGTTGTTTAAACTGCTCGTGGGGATGGGGTATTTCGGAATCAAACGAATAATACTTAAAATGGTGTTGTTGCTGGTTTGACTTTGTAAGTAAAGCTGTGATATATATGTTACACTAATTTAGCCTATAAGAAAGCTGATTTTTGTCAAACTTAGTTGCAGGCATTATTTGTGCAATGACCTCAAAACACGGCATTATTTTCAACATTCGTTAAAGCATTGTTTAACCACTGCTATATCCAGCAACAATATTGCTAAAATTGGCATTTCCTACTACTTAATAAACAGGGTGGAAAGGCAAATGGAATTTATTTAATTTAATACTTTACATACTTTAAATTAATACAGTTGCAAAGTTAATTAAATGTAATAAAGGTGTTTGCTCAAGGAAATTATATCTCTTAAAAATGGTTTTTTTTTTACTTATCACTTCCTCTTTAAAAAAAACAGTGGATTTGGATTGAAATGATGTCAAGATAGAAAATATTATGACTTTCATTAAATTTTAATTAACAGCTAAATAAAATTAGTGTTTTTTCTTTTTACAGATATCTTCCTCTTTGGAGCTGAACTAAAATTATATCAAGATAGAAATGCAATAACAACCATTAAAAATTGTAATGATTATTTTATTATTTTATATCTTATATTAAAATTTTTATTGAATGTTATGGCATTTTCTATCTTGATATCATTTCAGTCTCGATTCGCATGTTCATAAGAGGAAGAGATCAGCAAAAAAACACCAACAACCAATTTAATTTATCTTAACTAATTTAGGTATAAATGGCTCCGCTGGGGTTTCTGATTATTTACAACTTGGACAAATTTGTATGACAGTGTATATTTACCAGGCTGTTTCACATTCTTCAATTGTCTTTTCTGACACTTTTCATCAGTATCTTAACTATTCTTACATACTTTCATAATACGCAAAACAAAATAACATTATTTATTGTTTTTAAAAATAAAGCAAGAAAAATGTTGGACTTGCTAAAATATACAAATTATGTATTAATTTTTGTACTGCCTTAATAACTTGTTTTAGTTGGCGTTAAGGTAGTGCAGATCGTTTTAATTTTAACTTTGTTTATTAGAATAATAGTTAAAAACACATTTATTTACATTGACCTTCACACTTTGATTCAAATTTTTTTTTGACGTGGTGTAATTAATAAAAGAAATGATCACGTTCATCATGTTTTTCAACGCGTTCGTTATTAAGTGTTGAAAACTGTGTTAGTCAAGTAAATATTTAGCTTTATGGCCGTTTTTACAGATGCTTTGGTGCTCAAATATACATACTCATTCGGTTAAGCAGTGTGAAAGAGCTTGAAGCTGACAGTTGTTCTTTCCATTTAATTTTCTTTAGAAAATTTTCTTTCTTTCCTCGCAACAATCAAAAAACCACAGCATACCGTAATCCACTGCCATCAATAAGTCTTACACACTAATATCTTTCCTCAGTTTAAAATTAAAACACTTTAGACAGAAGGAATGTGCATGTTTGTTTCCGACCAAATGGCATAACCGAGCTAAGATTCGATAATTGAGCCAACATACAATAATCACGATCAGCTGTAAAGTAAACAGCACACATTCAAGAAAATGTACAAGAAAGAAACGTAATGTTGTATAAAATAATATAAATTGTGAAAACGTCACTGCACTTTCCCATGTGGTTTGCTGATTGCTTGAATAGTACACCACAACTCATGGAACAAGTACCTGGAGCTGTAACAGTTGTTTCTACGAGTATTGAGGAAATGTCCGACTATGTAAATCGTACTTTACAGTTACCTACCTGAAACAGTCTTGTAATAAAATTGCATCCACTTTATATAATTATGGAATGTTAAAAGTCATTCGTTTCATGTGATGATAATTCAGTCAGTAAATATGGAGGTTTATAAATCTTTATAAATTCTGTGGCCTGTTTCTGTTTTGGTTTAGGCAATGCTCGAAGTTTTATTTCAATATTGCCCGCAATAAGTACTATCATAAACATAATCAGTTATTCACTCCTAGTGCTATAGTAACTTGAATCTGAGCTCTTCACTCCGTTTTCTTGACGATACTTAATTAACCAAGGCACCCACTTAATGTTGACTGTTTTCTTTCCCCGAGTTAAAGTGTAGGAGTTAAATCATACGAGTTTATATTATTTACACCTGCTGCACAAAATAACAATACAGATTACGTTTGTATTTTCTAGGTTCAAAGCAAATTTTTCCAATAGCACATACATCAGTCAATCCCCATTTGTTGCAACATTTGGCAGCTCACTTTCCAAGAACAGTTCGTACTGAACAATTTTTGAAACTAACGGGTGTCCAACTGAAGAAAGTCATTCAACAAATCGATTTTTTTGAAGTCTCCTTGGATTCTGTAATACGAGGTCTTTTCCAGTGGGTAGAAGTAGATGAGAGTGAAGAAAACAGAGAGACAGCTTTGCTGCAGATAATATCAACACTTGATCTCGGACGCATTTCGACAAATTACTTGAAGATACTGTTGTGCCAGCCAACTGTCAAGGAGAACTATCGTGTTCATCTGTTGCTAAATACTGAATTGTTGTTACGATTCACATCTAATT
>JAHWFP010094876.1:0-12733 GCA_023313725.1 Lithobius niger | reverse complement strand
TTTTTTGTAGTTTATCAATTATGTAACCGGTTGCGAAACCGTAGGTTTCAATTGCGTATCTTAGTTTGCTATCAATCCAGGCATCATACAAAATTTTTTAATTTTTTAAATCAAGTATGTTGTTTATTTGATACAGTTTGGCTAAAACTAGTCTTAACTTTATTATGGTGTTTTTAACATGTTTTTTGAAATTCCAGTGATTATCAATTGTAATTCCTAAATATTTTGTCTCTTCTTTTATTACCAGTGTTCTACACGTTTTATTGCAATATTTATAATCAGTTCTATTTCCGGTGTTAATATATTTACAGTTTTCGCCATGTACGAAAATTTCAAATTTTGATTTAAGCTTCATTTTGGGTACAGTAATTATCATTGTTATTGTTTTGTCCTCACTAATGTATAATTCGTTTTCAATGAACCAGCAGTTTATTATATCAAAATCCTTCTGTAAATTATATTTCATATCTTCTTCAGTATTGTTTATGGATAATTGAATCATATCATCTGCAAACAGATAAAAAAATGTATTTTTAATTAGCTCGTGGATGTCATTTGTATATATTAAAAATAACAAAGGTCCTAATACAGAGCCCTGTGGAACTCTATATTTTATTTCATTTACTTCACTGAAAGCATAATTTATTTTTACAGTTGATTTTCGATTTGTTAAGTAGCTTTTTAAAATATGTAGCATTTTCCCTCTAATTCCAATTTGGTTACATTTTGAAATTAAAATATTTATATCGAAAGAATCAAATGCTTTTTGAACATCAATTAATATTGCTCCGACATACTTTCCATTGTTTAACGCTTGTGTAATTTTTTCATTTAATTCAGTTAGTAAGTCGTTAGTTCCTTTGCGTTGAGTATATCCATATTGATGTTTTGACAATAATTTAAATTTTTCACAAAAATTTCTTATTTTATTTGCAAAAAATTTCTTGACAATTTTATCAATAACAGATAGAAGAGAGATTGGTCGATAATTATTAAAATCAGTATGTATTCCTTTTTTATAAATAGGGCGTAAGATTTGGTTTTTTAATTGTTCTGGCCATTTTTCTTCGTCTATCATTTTGTTAATTAAAAACCGTATTGCAACTGCAAAATTTTCATAATTTTCTTTAATATGCACTGTTTTAATGTTGTCAAATCCAGTTGAATTTGTCTTTTTTAGTTCTTTTATTATTTGTTTTATTTCTGTGTCTGTCGCATAGTCAATAAACATTGTATATTGATTTTTTTTATTTCCTTTTTTTTATCAAGGTATTTTTTACTATACAGTTTTCCTTCTAAGAAATGCTGTGTTCTATTTTTACCAGTTTCTTTAAGTTTTGGCACTTGCTGACCAAAGTTTAGATTGAACTTATTACAGGTAACTTCAGTTTCTTCTCCTTTAATAATAATAATAATAATAATACTGCTTTATTCAAGTACAGGTACACGTACGGCACAGGTACTGGCACGAAGTCCTTAGAGACTTGTGTGTGCAAGCAATTAACATGTTATTATTTTTTTAAATATATCTACTATTATATCAAGTAACTGTTAACATTAATTAAACATTTGGTATTTTGTTCACTTGTCTATTACACTTATACATTATTATTATTTTTTTATGTACACATAAATATTTGCAATTAAGTCTATAAGTTATCAACATTAAAAACAACATGGTATATTTCTTCACTTGTCAATAATATACATATATTACATGGATCTCTTTCGTCTCCTTAGTTTTATTGATTTAGTAGCCATTTTTTGATCTTGGGTGTGTCTTAGTTCCGTTGGGATTTTGTTAAATTTTGAATAATAATAATAATAATACTTTATTTCAACAACAATTTACATTGTATGTTGCTCGAAGCTGGAGTCCCAGCTTGTGTGAGAACAAAGATACATCTTATTCACAATATTACTTATATATTACGCTAAACAACATTTCGCCCCACTGCTTTGATTTTTCATGTTTTTATTAGTTATTTGAAATTTAAACAATTATACTATGATGTTATTCAGTATTTAAAATGTTTTATATACATCTAATTTGATTAGTTTGTGTGTTAAATTTTGAACTTATTATTATACAATTAAAGTATATTGTTTAGTCCACAATTCTTTCAATTCTGGCTTCAATTCACTTATATTTTGGTAATTTAACATATTTTTCTGAATGAAAACAGAATATAAACGAACAGTAACAGGAAAGAAAGGAAGGAAGGAAGGAAGGAAGGACAGAAAGGTGCATGACTGTCTTACCACCAAGGTTAGACTTTCGATTTCCTTCGATGAACATCTTCGCAAACTAAACTTGACCTCGGTCAAAACCAGGTTCCTCTGGGGTGACCTTATCCTCACTTACCAAATCTTAAACCACCTTATCGACGTCCAGGCAGCAGACTTTTTCTGTCTTTCTCACACTATGACCAGGGGGCATTCCCTAAAACTCTGTGGAAGTGTCTCCTCCAGTAATGTTTGGCACCGATTTTTCACAGAACGCGTGGTCGAGGCCTGGAATGCCCTTCCTGATTCGGTTGTTCTTTTCACTACGCTTGATACTTTCAAAAGTCGACTGGACTTTTTTCTTGCTTAGGCTTTTCCTGGTGGTTGGTCTTTGGTTTGGGTGTGTGTGTGTGTGGAATGTGGGTTGGGG
This sequence comes from Lithobius niger, assembly GCA_023313725.1. Classification (NCBI taxonomy): domain Eukaryota; kingdom Metazoa; phylum Arthropoda; class Chilopoda; order Lithobiomorpha; family Lithobiidae; genus Lithobius; species Lithobius niger. The sequence continues at coordinate 10,077 of JAHWFP010094876.1, read as the reverse complement.
GGGGGTGCTTCTTGGCTTTTGCTTGCACCGTCGGGTTCTCTATTCTATTCTATTCTGTTCTTCCATTAAAACAAAATTACGTGGACAAAAAAAATTTACGTGGAGAGAAAAAAAAAAGGGTCTGAATCGACTCAAAAAAATTGTTCCACTTTAAAGTAGCATTCCGTGGCAGTGATAACTTAACGTCGAGCAGGGTAGGTTAAAAAAGTACTTCCGCTTTTTACTTGCCACTATATGGGTGAAATTAGTATCTGCTTACAACGACTACCACCAGAGACGTCCACATCAGTGAATCCAGTGGCAACACATCACGATCCCTCAGCTTCCAAATCTCACCCATCTGTGCATCGTCATGGAGACAGAAATTAATTAGCATCACGAAAATGAACAAACAAGACAAGCAAGCATACTTGGTTAATTGCTTTAGAAATAATGAGAAGTCAGATTATGGGGTTCAATTCATTTTTAGCTAAATCAGAATTAGCAGATCAAGATATTTTAGTCCAGCATTTAGTTTTAAAACTGGATTGTGAGTAGACATAACTACACCCAAGTTTAATGTATGGATTTGCATTCCGAGAAGCGAGCAGCTCGAGTCAAATCTTAATCCTTGTTTAAAATTCCTCGTGACTAATGAATACGGTTTTTATCTAGCAAAGAATAAGCTCGACTTCAAACGTTACCCATCCTTTTCCTTTATTACCACAGTTGAATGACATACAGAGTCCGTCATTTTGATTATTTTAAGTTTCATGGCCATTCTGGCGGGGTTGCTTGGTGGGTACAATGGGATGCCCGCTAGGAGCCGCTGATACATGATGCCTTAAGCTGCCATTGATGGAAGCAGGAATTACTTAACCCCATGTTTTCAGAAAAGCAGAACTTTCTAGACTTATATAACCCTGATGCAGGCTACCCCCAGGATTAGGTTTGAGCTATTAAAAAAGTTTACTACTAACGATCTAATTTTTTCTGAGCCAACCAAAATCGTGAATTGCCAGCAATTCCGGTTTTTTACATTATGAAAATCAACATAGTCCTGATATGTTTATGGAGCTTGGCGTTCACCAAAGACAAAAAACAATTGCTTCGTAACATCATAATTTAATGAATTGGTATGGGAAAAAAAGCATTTTCGCATCGATGAAACATGAAGAGAATACGAGAGTGATATACGCCATCGCAATGTAAATTGGCTCCATTCTAATCATTGAATATCCTGTGTAATGTTCATTTCTCTTTGTTTCATCAACTGCGTGTGTCTGTAACTTATGATATGTTTTTCAGAGCCAGCTCAAGTCGTCTGCAGTGTGACGCCCTTATACGTTACCAGTCTGTCCATGAAACATATGGCGAGTATAATATTTCGTGTAATATTCGTAAGATAGCTCATCATTTACAATACGAGGTCATTCTTTCACGGTTAAGGTACAAGCTTTTAGCGACACGTCCTTTGGAAACGAAGCAATCCAATGTTTCTAAATGTCGCGTACACGTCCAAGTCCCATTCTTTGCCCTTCTAGGTTTCGATGCCTTTATTTAATGTGTCTTGGTTTAACATCACTGTCATACCAACCTAACATATTGTTTCCTTCTTAAGGGCGAATTCCCTTCTGAATACCTTTATTGTCACCGGCCACTAACGTTCCATCATGTCCTTGTGGAATGTCACCATCTTGATGCTGTTCGTTGCCGTTTCCATCTTCCATAAGATATTTTGGCGGATTGGGTGATGAGTAATCCTCATGTCCGGGTTTTTAATTTTTGCGGGAGGTACACATGTATGATAAGATCTAGATTTGGCTTTGTGTAACATCTCTATTATCTGTTGCACAGTGACAACCTGGACTACTGTACTCTGACTGAGGTTAGTGCAAATAACCTAGCTATCGACACGCCATTAAACCTCAAAACCCCCTCCACCTATTACTGTACTTGTAATATACCTTAGGCTACCAAACCACTAATAGCAAAACACGTTTTAGAGAGCGGGTCTTCTTTAGCAAAGAGTTTAAGGTGCTCTGTTCATTCAGATAAACTGATGGTTTAAATGTGGTGGCATTGTTCGTTTCGTACGAAAGCATGCTTAAGGACTCTTTGCGAGGAGCCATGAAAAAGTAACCGAGTCAGAAATGGCAGCTAGGATGTTCCGAACAGGAGCTTCAAATCCCAACCAAAACTTTTGACTCTCATGGTGTAGCTTGTTTCTCGGACATAGCACACTGAATAAGGCAATTTATGGAGTTTTAAGTATTTCTTCTTCTATTTAGCTTGCACCGTTGGCTGTACACATGAAAATAACAAACGAAACGATTTGTGAACAGGTTGACGAATTTTGAACAGGGTGATCACTCGTACACAAAAAGTAAAGAAAAAAAGGTGGATTCTTTAAAAATTCTGATACTAATTGGTAGTTTTTAATTAAATTAGATAAAGGCCACAAAGTGAGTGTACTGGAATAGAAATTTACTTAAGTAGCTTTTAAGTAGCAGACTCGCACCATATTTTAACGTAGTCGACAAATAAATTTGGTGGAAATTTACCAAAGATATTTGTGGCCGAGACAACAGCTTAATAATGCAAAGCGTTTAAGGCTAGAGATTAGGCCAACTTTTACTGCCTGCTGAACTAAACCAGGAACGTTCTTACGATGAAAACTGGGAAGTAAACTCACGGTGCTACGATGCTTGCATGTTTATTACTGTAGACCTCGGGCATCTTGAAGGTGAAAGTGGAGCTTATTGCGACGATAATGTGGAGAATATGAAAAGGCTAAATGTACCGATGCACGAGCAATGCACAAGAGTTAGGGTCACTGCCTTAAACATGGTGGTCCACGAACTGACGATGTGAGTCGGCTTCGAGATCAATCCAAGAGAAGAAACTGGTACAGAAAAATAATGTTAGGCAATGTTTTAGGATTCACCATACCTATGGATTTATATACCAGAGCCATTGAGCAACATAAGGGAAACAGAGAAGACACGGAAATCACATAAACAAAGTCTGAGCCACGTGCTTAGAAGGGAAACGTTCAATGGTCAGTGCAATGTGCTCCAGCGTGTCACCATAATGTTGAATTTAATGAAGCACTACCCAACACATCCTCTAAGACGTGATGACCATAAAACCACCATCAAGTTCAAAAGCCAGAATGTGGTAATACACGCAGGAATCGTAGGCAGATGATTCCGGCTGTCAACAGTAGCATTGGTTATTCACAGTGTGAATAAGGTACAACGGTTAATAAGTGAAGGCTGCGAAACGAGTGGTTGCTAACGGTACTGACCATTACTCAAACAGCTGTGGACATGCCTGACCCCAAAGGAGGCTATGGCCTACCCAGACAGGATATTTACTCTGACATGATGACTACCAGCGCTTGTGGTGTTCAGCTAATGTACCATAACCACAAAAAGTAGACTGCCGACCTTGTGCTGGTGTTAAAATAAAAGTCACCAGCTGATTTTCTACATTCCTTACAAAACTACGGTAAATATTTAAAGTATTCAGAGCGATATTTGTTTCACATTATCCTCTCATTCGCATTGACAGATAAGGTGGAAAAGTGGTGACTATGTCGTGGACCATTTTATAACTTGCACTCTTTCGAAATACGGTTCAGTTCTGATTCTTAGGGCTCAACCTTTACGAAGGAACTGTGGAAAGAGATGGATAAACTAATTGAAGCAGTAGTTGAGCCACTTAGCTATTTGGTCAAGTAATGAATGGTACTATAAGAGGCTGAGTCAAAAGCAAGTGAATCTGATAGGGTCGTGGAACATTGTCATCCCAAATTTAGAATTCATTGCTGGGGGAAATGGTTTGATTCTCAAAAAGAACTGAGTTCAGTAGGCATGGAGGTCAGTTGATTTCTGTTAATTCGAAGAACTCCTTCTATGGAACCAAACCTAGCTTGGAACTCAGTTTGGACTGCAAATGATAATGACATTGAGCGAAAAGGATGGAACAGAGAGCGGCTGATATCCAGGTATGCAGCATTACAGACTCGAACATATCACAGAGAAGCACGATTACGGGGGGTGCTTTTGTGGCATTGAAACCATGAGGATGCCGCTACAGAAAACACTCACAGAAATGTTTGTAGTTAAATCCTCGTCGTAAACAGAAGTCGACTGACCTCTATTCCTACTGAACTCAATTCTTTTAAAAATTAAACCACTTTTTCCCCAGGAATAAATTTTTATTTCGGGATGACATTGTTCCAAGACCCTGTCAGACTCACTTGCTCTTGACCCAGCCTGTTACAGTAGCCTACCATTTATTGGCCTGAATAAACTGTATGGTTCATCTACTATTCAGTTAGTTTATCCATTTCTCTCCATGTGGTCTCGAACTCGGTGCTGAACTCGGTTTGGAAAGAGTGCCAGTTATAAAATGTTCCACAAATTGTTACCACTTTTCCAACTCATGTGTTAATGTAAATAGAGAACAGTGTGGTGAAGCAAATATTGCTCCGAGTACCTAAAGCTAACCGCAGTTCTGTAATGCACTTAGGAAATCAGTACGTGACTTATACATCAAAAACCACACATCGAAGCTAGAAATCGACGCCAACTGAGCTACTGAAAACTGTCACTCGGAAAACAGCATGCATGCAGTCAGCGGAAATCAAATCAGACAAGCAGCCGATTCAAGAGAAGGAAACCGTTGCATGTGCTAATTGTCTTGGTTTGGCTAAGAGGGGAGGATGGAGGCTTTATGATGCGTTGACAGCTAGGTCGTTAGCGTCAACCTTAATTACAGTTTAGTGGTCTGGGTTGCCACTGCACCACACAATACAGGATGTAAAATAAACCACAGATTTAAATCTTATATATTCGTACCGCCTGCGAATATTTAAAAACCCCGGACAGCAGAACAGACTCATCACACAAATGACACGCTATATCTCATGGAAAATGGACATGGTAACGAACACCATCAAGATGATGACAATCTACTAGCACATGACGAACCGTAAATAGACGGGGATACCAATCAAATTCAGAAAAGGTATTCCCCGAATGTGTAAGGTTGGTTTGACCAGTACGTAAATTGGCCAATATCACCTCTTCTCAGTGGCTGCAGTGACAATTTCATGCCAGGACAATGCCTTCAATAGCTCGCATTACAGCCATCTTTCTGTTCCACAAAACTTGCCATGCTTCATACAACCTCAGACGTAGAGTTGTAAAGGCATTCCTGTACGCTAAATTTACGACATTGTTTTTTAAACAACGACACGTCAGGCGTGCTGGAGAGGAATAAAGGCTCTTGCTCTCTAGCCACCAAAACTATCACATTACTTTAGTGTACGAATTTTATGTGTTTTTTTTAAAACTTTTTTCAATATTGAGCCAAATTCCTTTGCATATATTCTTAGTCAAGCCAAGCAATTACACATCACAGGAGACAAAAGAACGTATTGCTTGTAATACATTAGTGTCAAACTAAGTATAAATGTTTTGCTGCCATCTTTGATGGAAGCAGTGGCAATTTAAACGGTTTGTTTGTCCACGAAGCAGTAGATTTCGCCACTACGTCCTGGATAAAAAAAAAAAATCTTGTTTACAGCTCTAAGAGATGTAAAGTATTTTGGTCAAGGTTCGGTTAGCTTATATTAACTTACGTTTTCTTTATATCATGCCTGGGAGTATACTTCGGTTTACAGCATTAATATTTAAGTTTAATATAAGTTTTCCTTATTAAATGTATTTATCACCTTACGTCAGAAGGGTAAGGAGATAACGTTTCACATGTGCCTCGCCTAACAATGTACAGCTCGATTCGGAAAAAATAACAAGAAAAACTTCAAATCTTTCTCAAGTAACGTGATTAGTTTGCCAGAAATTGGTGCAACTGCACATCGTATTTTTTTAATTCTAATTAAGGTTTTGATTTTTCATAAGCTTAAATTTATTCGACAAAATTCCGTTACTAGAAACTACTCATTGGTTACAGAGAAATGGCAAAAGTGTCGTTCTCAACCATCCAGCATACTACATGGATGACATCGTTTGATCATATACCTGGAGCGACAGCAGTTCATGACAAGGACATAAATTAACTAAACAAAAAACGGTTTCGCCGTTTAGAAAAAAATAATTAGATCTTGTATCCCCATATTCACAGCTGTCAAGGAACACGAATAAAAACGGATTAGAGTTCACTCGAACGCAACGAACTATATTTTGAACTCCAATTCTAGGTAAAAAGGATTCGTTTTATTCAATGGTTATGTCAGAAAGTCAACACTGTTTGTATTTGAAATGTTTAATGTTTGTGCGTGTGCATGCCCTTAATTTGTGTATTCTACAGGCTTTTTTAAAGCCTGGTAAGACAAGTATTTTTGCCGTTGGGATTTTTTTATTTCTTTTTTTTTTTTACATTTTGTTTTTAGGACTACTCCGTTGATCTTAAAATCGTAGTTGATTGGCTGGATAAGAGACTCGTAATGCCATCCATAGACGAGATTCGGCGATCGTCCGTCGCCATTCCAAAAGCCACTTTTGAGAAGCTCTGGCGTCCGGAGATTAAGTTTGCCAATTGCAAAGCTTGCAAAGGAGATTTGATTCCACAAGATTCAGATGATGGCGTCCTTAGCATCAGAACTAGTTTCACCAAAAACAAAGTACCGGTTATTGCTATTCGTGTTTCATTCAGGTAAGGATTATTTTTTTTTGGAAACTCATAGTATAGCGTAACAATTAAAAGACAGCAGCGATCCAAGGTAACTTCATGGAGGTGTGCGTCATTTATTTCATTTGGTTTCACGTTTTCATAATTTTCCGAAGTAGATTTCTTTCCTGCGGGAAGCACATCTCCATTTTTTTAGACTACTGCAACGACTTTGTCCGTCCGTCCGTCGCTTTTTTTCAACTTCGCAACGGTACCAGACAGAGACGACTATGTACTTAAATAATGATGGCAAATAAAATATCGTTACATCCTCATAGCTAATAGATTTCTTCGACGTGACTAAATTAAAAATTAACGTTTGTTGGTCGAATTTAAATCCTAAGGATAACACGTAGCCGTAAAAACAAAAGGAATTTAGCTTCGTTTAAAATAGTTTCGTCGCATTGTTGCATGAATGAATAGGCTTACCGTCAAACGAAATTCTCCATTAGTCCTATCTGCTACTTACGAAATTCAAACTGCAATTAAAAAAATTAGGCATAAAAAATGAAAATTAGGCCAAAAATCACGTTACCATGACAACGTCAATTTCGATTTCCCGCTCAGGAAGTCTGACGTATAAGTCCAAAACGCAACGAATATAGTTTTGCATCTGCATTTATTTAACAATGTCAAGTTGCCAAGAGTCGCTGCTAGCTTCATCAACAGCATCTCTCCCGTTACTTCCCTACTACCATTATCTTTGTAAGCTATGTTGCGCGTTACATTGTAACACTGTAACTGTGTGCCTGGAGGCGCACCGTGTTGTAAAAATTAATGGGCTTACTACACAATATAAATCTCCGTTATATGCTACTTACTAGATTAAAGCTGCAGGAAAAAATTAGGCCTAAAAGATAACAATTATGCCTAAAATATAAAATAATCTTAAAAGCTAACACATTTTTAATCGGCAATTCTGATGGTTACTGCTTTTAGATTACACAGTAGTGATAGGAGTTGAAATGCGTGATAGAGGTGTGCGCCTCACTGTTGGTAGTGGTGGAAATGTACAGAAGACCGGTTGCGACTAGATAGTCGCTGTATCCACTTATTTGCATGCACATTTTTGTTTTCCTCGTGTTTTTTTTTGCACCAAACATTTACCGTGAGGAAACTCTGAAGGGCACTCTCTGCCACAGTAAGTAGTAGTGTCGTCTGCAGCTATACCTGTAGTTGTTTACCACATTACTTGCGTAACGCTATCATGACGCACTACATCACACTGTAGCACCGTGCTGTAACCAACGTCTAGAAGAACTCATAAAACACACACAAACACAAAAAAAGAGGGTTAGAAATAGATTTAGCAGATAGTCTATATAAAGATACGGATAAATCTTACCTAGAAGATTATACTGGAAAACTATAGATTCATTGTTCAAAGGTATGAATACGATGGTCACATATCAATTTCAACATACCAGAGACAAGTTTTACGGTGCTCGAACGACTCAATACTGACAAGCTCATCAACACACCACGCCTTGGTTGATTGATTACCGGTAAATTGCTTACCAAAATTACTCCCCGGAAAATTGCTCACGGACAATTGCTCGCTAAGAAAATTGCTCGCAAGAAAAATGATCGTCAGGAAAATTCCTCGTCCGAAAATTGACGTGCGGTTAATTGCTCTCTACATTTAAAAAAAAATTTTTATTTATTTAATGTTTTCCTTTTTTTTTTAACAGTTATAATTTTTTAACTGAAATTTTTGGAGTTTTTTCGTGTATTTGAGTGGCATAAAATCAGGTTGCAGCGACCAAAATAGGCCTAAGTGAAGCGCAACATGAACACTTTCCTGATTTAATTATCTGTACTGGACTGCATTTATGTTAACAGATTTGTGTAGGGAACACTTTTACTCGATGTGTAGGCTACTTGAAAGAAAAGCGGTTGTGTGCATGTACCTCTACTCCTCTTGAACCAAAGCAAAAGACACCAAAGACAGTAGTAGGACCAAATGAAGGATAATTAAATTGCGCTTCGCTTAGGCCTATTTTTTTCTGGAACATCAAGGTTCTTTACGATTTGGTAGGCCAAACTGACGTCACTACTGTGAAGTTTACTCTCGACTGTAGGAAGGTCAATAGGTCGCAGCCGGTTATGGTAGTTATGACAAGTATGCCGGATGGACTTGCATAATTTTCTCAAGCAATGCTAGCACATCGCATGACAGGAACGGAAAAATGAATTAAGGTATAACTACTTGACGTAATTTTTACTCACAACAGCTTTACAGCTTAATCCTATACCCTATGCTTTCGCTACTCGCAAAACAATAATTGATCAAAGCTGTGAAAAAAAGTATTGCATAGGCACACTCAAAAATCGAAAATGTTGAATAAGTGCAATTGGAGTCTCCTACGGCCAAACCAAATAAGCACCTATAGTAAATTGATCGGCTTCATTTTGGGTCAGCAGAAATCAAGTTGGATCAAGATGAATACCGATCAAACAACCAAGGGTTCCGCAGATCATTATCATTGCCAGAAAATAATATTGTCGGCTATCCAAAAGTTCGTCTTTGTCAGTTAACGAACGGAAACGGTGATAATTGGAAACAAAATCCTTCTAAAGATGACACACAGAAATTAAATGATCATAAATTAATTCTCCTCAAAATAGCTGTAAGTTTGCCGCGCTGCCAGCCGAAGCCATGGCGCCAAAAGGAGAGAGGGACAATTATGCTAGGTAATTGCAATCGTAAATTCCTAGGATCTTTTACATGCCAAAATTGACATGAGCACGAGGCATCACCCAGGGCCTTTTGAACATGAACCCTTAGGCTACCTTTCCCCTCAAAATAGCATCCCAACACGATGAAATGGCCGATTTAATTCGTCAATACATATTTCAGGAATTCATTTAAATTATTTACATCGACCCTTACAACCAATAGTTTAACTCAGACTTCGCTCTTTCCGGTTGGGCGTTGTTCTGTCTGCAACGGGTTCTGGCTGTAGTGTAAATTAGTCCGAACACAGTTACCATTTTCTATTCAGTTAAATTTTTATGCATGTAAAAAATGTTGTGCAGTTTAATTCCTCGAATTGTTTTTTTTACGTTATGTATTAAGCAGATATGGTCAGGAAAGTGTGTAACACAATTGGTACATAATTATTTTGATCGTGCATTGTTTGGCGAAACGTACGGCGTTCCAATATTAGAAAACAGGAAATTTTGTAAGATTTTCCGTTACCTTGTTAATACGAACTTCCAACTAAGATGCGCGTAAAAACCTCTCGAAGTAGGTTTTTGCTCTTGGAGAAGCACCCAACGGGGGAAAAAACCATGGGTTCCGGCAACACTAAACCGGAAACTGACGAATTTAATCGGCACAGTTAGTTCTAAAGTCGTGAAGGCCTTCGAATTTATCAGCACAATTAGATCTAA
>JAHWFP010094875.1:0-13086 GCA_023313725.1 Lithobius niger | reverse complement strand
GACCCGCTGGTCTTCATGATGTACCAAATCAGAAATTACCATAAACGATTCACAGCTAATGTTTTAACAAAATGTCGATTCAATTAAAAGGACATACCTTCTCACTAGCTTCACGCATTCTGCATGAAATAGCCTTTGCAACATTTACATAGGTTAGAGTAAATGGAGCAAAACCGTTTCTCACGAGGGACAAAAATAGGAAAATGAATGCCTTTGTAACATTATCCGCGTTTGAAGTAATGTTGCAAAACTGAGCAATACAGGAAAACCAACCGGGAGGAAAGTACCTTAACTAGCGTACACGAACAGTGCGCCAAGTACAAAATGCCAAATTACGAATGCTTGAATGGAGACGATGCTTTATTCTGAACGATATATTTACAAAATTAATCTTTTTATTCCATTGCAGAGTGGAATAATATGCACTCTCCTTATTTTTTGGATTGAAAATGACCCTGAATGCCATACATTTTTGGGAAAAAAAAAAGAGGAAAAAAAAAGGGAAAAAAAAAACAAATGAGCAAACAACAAAATCGTTTGGAGCAGCAGTATTGGGAGATTTCTTTACCAAGCTGATTTTGTAAAATTAGGGCCTAAAAAAGTCATAACGTTTGTTACAAACTTTAGCAGTTTAACACTGGTCAGAAAAGCTCAAATTTATGCAGTAATAAAATCACGTGCAAATAAGCGCAGTATTCTCTCTCCCACCCCTCTCCAACCAACTACACGTTAAACAATACAGGCAAATCTTATCACTGTCCAATATACCCTTCTGTTCTACCCCTTCATAAGTTTTCTGCCTCTCCGATTTAACAAACAGCCTATCCAAACTATAAGCTTAAACCACGGAGCTTGCTTTCATTCAACCAACCAACCACCCAGCAAATTCCATCCACTTTTATTTTTATTTATATCACGACCCTCATAGTTTTTTTTTTTTTTTTTTTACTCTTTTTAGGAAGCTTGGGTTCAGTTCAACTCCCCCTCTCCTGGTAGCAGTCTCAGCATGGCTGTGATGTCGCAGCCACCAAGAGCCTCTTCTGGTAATGGATAATGAGAAAATCGTCCATGACAATAATGGTGGCCGTTAATGCAGTTAGGCCTCAAGATGGATGGCCGGTCTGTGAGAAGTTGCCTTGTCTTGCTCGCACATGGCAATGGCGTTGCCAATTCACCTCCAGTCAAGCTGATCAAATCCTCGTCCCCCTATTGGCTGAGCCGCGGGGAGGGCTCCGTGCCCCACCAATCTGCTTACACCGACGTTTTCGTGTCGTTAGTTGCCGCAAAAAACGTCACTTCAACGCGACAAGAGGTCAAGCTTAATGGAGTGCAAAACTCGAAATAATCATTTGGTACCAGAAAAAGAACCAAACACCCTTCAAAAAAAGGTAACGTGGACTGAGTAGAGGGGGGAAAACTGGCTGTAGATTTAAATTACGTACCAGTTTACACTGCTTGCAGCATCCAGGGGCACTATAATGTTTAGGATTTTCTAATAAATAATTTCGTGGCGGTATATTGGAAAACTGCCAAGGTTCTTTGGAAATCCAACAAACCTTAGCAAGGATGGATAACACCTTCCAACATCAATCTACAACAGAGACGGAACTGACCCATGGGTCGGTGGGTCACATTTTTATTGTGGGTCAAGTATGTCGTGGGTCAAGCCCGTTCACCCACCGCCCCACGGTAATATTACGGCAATCAGTAGTCTTACTAGCACATACTGTATTATTTCTTCCTAGCGTGGGCTGGGTCACGGACGGTGGGCCACATTTTGTTCTTTATCGGGTCGTGGGTCAGGGCTCGAGTGGGTCAGATGGGTCATGGAACGGAAAAAGTGATCCACTTCCACCATCTCTGGTCTACAGTACGTAGTTTTTGTATAAAATTAGGCGAAATAAAGTTTACCATCTAGGATGTTTTTATTACATAGTGAAAATATTATTATTTTGATTTGTCATTAGGCTACTTAAACAGGAAAGCGATCTGCCAGCAGATATGTAATTTGCAATATTTTAAAGGATTTTAGGAAACACATACTCTTTTCTGAATTAAATTAACTCATTTTAAAGGATTAGGGCTTTTCTCCTCGGGATGAATGAATGACAAGATCGGCACTGGAATTGGATTGTATCGCCACGGTTGTTTCCATATATACCATTAGGGTTTGGGTTGTGGATCTAATCTTGTTATCGCTCACTAGTAGTTACAGTTAGGAAACTTTAGAAAAAATGGAAAAATGACAAATTTGACACGAAAACCAAAGGAAGAAATAATTCATAAATTAAGGTTTCGATTTTGAAGTTATAAAAGCCTAAACGGAGAACCGAATTAAGTTACTAAACCGAAAGGCCAATAAAAAGATTGTGAGCCGATACACTGGAATGGTGCCAATGCCTAGCTTGGCTTTTGAGAGGAAATCCTCTAAGACGAACCAGGAAAGGGTTACGCCGGAATACAACGACGGTCGTGCGTTAAGATGTACACTACGTCCAATGAGTGCACACTTTCATACATATGTATACCACAGGATTTAAAGTGTATATTCGCCCGTAATCGTGTGGCCAGCAGCTTTAACACTTTCACCCCAACGTAAAGGTTCACGAGCTCACGCCAAAACAACGCCCCAAAACAGTTGGCCACAAACAGTCAATTATGCACTACGACCCACCAGAGCCCTAGCAACGTCACACTCCCTACAACCAGAACCTTCATTTTAATCAAGAGTACACAAGTGTGCACTTGTCAACAGGTTTCTTCCTACCTCTTAGCTGATGGCTAGTACCATTTAGTCGCCAACAAAAGGCTCGTTTGTAGTTAGCGCCACACAAAACCCAAAGTTGTTTAAACAATCGACTCCGGAGCCAAAAACAACCAAATGTAACCTGACCTAACCCAATCTAACACACCTAATTTACTACACCATTCTTTAATAAGCACTTAATTATGCCTTTATACCGCGCCTAAATCGGTCATTCTGGCTCCGAGTTTGACTAACTAGTTTTGATCCTACACGAGTTGGTCTTGTCCAGTTAAAACCTAGCTAATGGCGTTGCTTCATCCCAAGCTGTAGCTACCCTGTTTATCGAAACCGAGTGAGAAAAGTCTCTAAGGAGAAATAGGGTAGCTGCGAAAGACAAGGCGATAGAGGACACTTAGTCCCTGAGGCGTCGCGCTATTAACCAACCATGTTTACCTCTTAACACGTTATATATTATTCATGGTACAAGACGGAATTTTATGTGAAAGGCCAATCCCCGGGTGGTTCTCCCTTTTGGTAAAAACCCTACACTTTATGGCTCATTTCGTCTTAGTCTTGCAAACCAGGAAACAACATTAATTAGTTTAATACAATTGTTCACGACACAAATGCCTTCCAATGAGTACAAATCGGTTACGGAGGCAGCCCCTGCAAGCTGCCAAGAGCGACAGGGAAGACAACATCCTGAAAATGAGGGGTTGCTTCTTGGTGTCGTGAGAGAAAGCCAACGCCAACAGACACTGTCAATTCCAGAAATTTGCAACTGCGTCATTGAAGCTGTCAATTTCATACGACATTGCAAGCGATTTATACTTGTTAACTACACTAAAAATTAAACAAATAAAGAACCCCTGAAAACCGTGGCAGACAGCACCTTAAAACAATTTTAAGAATTAAAATTCCCAAATTACTCTTTGCACCATTTCTAGCAACTTTTTAATGGTATTGCAATGCAACTATTTAAACCTAACAGCAACTTAAATAACTTATTTTTCACATGTTATTTTTTAAATCTTAAACCGAACGTTCGTCTTTTGGGGCAAAATAGTTACGGTAACAAAGTTGGAAATGTCAAATTGTTTCTTTCCATAACAGTTTTGATAGTTATCATAGGAAAACTGATAATTCTACAAGTACATGTCTGTTTCTGGAGAAGAACTACAATTCTTAAGAATATCGTAGTGCACGGTTCTATCGATGGGTTCACATGCCACTTACTTCCAATCTAGGCCAGAGAAAACATTCATTGGACTCTTCTCATCTTACTTTCACTATGGCTTTACATCTTGTGGGCGCGCTCTTACCTTCCTTTTCTCAATCACCACTGAGACTGAACACTAGCGTAAGGGAGGTGACAGGCTCCTACGACAGCACTGCATGGTCAAATACTATTAAAAATTACAATTCTGTAAAACAGAAGTTTTCATGCAGAATTAAATTAACATCATTCGCATTCTCCCTAGCAGTTCAACCGATGGGATGACTGGTCGTTAACATGTGACCACCTCCACCCCATTGTAGCGATACCAAACACTTGTTCCTTAATAGTATCAGTCACCATGAATCAAAACCTACACACAAGTCGTTATTTCCCAGCCTCCAGCAATCATCACTACCCAGCACTCATTCACCAAGCTTTGACAGACAGGCACCATCTTACAGCGTATGTGGCTGGGGCTTAAGATTCACATACAGAAGCACTAGGGCGTTAGATTCGATAGGAGTCTTGGTCTCGGCTAAACGTCCCTTCGCTTCTACAGACCTGGAATCGATCCCGGTGAATGGAAGTGTATATGCGGTTTTATCTCCAGTTATTTCCCGCCCATTGCACAAGGCTTTCCTCCGGGTAGACCAGTTTCCTTACTCCTGCAGCAAAAAACTGACACGATGGTGGTTCCTTCCACTTAACATCAACAAGCCTTTAGCTTATTGTTCTATTGACAAAGTTGTAAACCACCTGTATTGCTAACATTAGAAAGGCTCCTAGTTTGAAAAAAACCGACAGTTCCCACAATCCCTTCTGTACTGATGTTGTCCTAAGGCCGAGCATAACAGTCCTCTTGACCATCCTGCTTTTTCTTCAGTCCTTAAAGTGGCGACGACTACATGGCAGTCCGATCTACATGTTCAAAATTATCCGGGGTTTACCTTAAGTTGACAATTATTTTTTTGTACCGCATCCGGCCCCATTTTCTACTAGGGGTTACGAGTTTAAACTCCAAGTAAGCTTCCCGCATTATGATGCCACCAGGCATTCATTTGCTCATCGTTATGTTTCATACTGGAACAGTTTGGCTCAAGATGTGGTGGCTTCACCTTCTGTGAATATTTTCAAAATCAATCTTGATAAAAATGTTACTGAAGACCTGAAATTTGGATTTGTTGAATAGGATTTCTGGCATTTTTTCTTGAACGTTTCTTGTACCGGTTCATAGTTATCTTTGATTGCTTGTTGTTCAACAGTCGGCGAACTTATTGTGTTGTTGGGCCAAGGATACATTATTTGTTTTTTGCATGTTGTTTTGTTTGTATATTTCTTTATTTTTCTTTTATTCCTGCTGTTGATTATCTTATAAAAAGGAGAATATGTATCGTCACCATATTTGTATAATGACTACAAATGTTACTATTAAATTAAATCGTACACCCAGATTACCCAAAGGCTTTTAAACTTTCAACTCCTTGTAATTGCCAGGGTTATAAGAAAACTTGGCGCTGATAAAAACGCTGAAGGCAAAGCCCTGACCGTACGGTTATGGCTAACAAGGGGGCGCCTCTGTGCCTTGCCAATACGATATGCAGGCAACATCATACTGAACAATTGCCCTGAGCAACTTTCAGCTATAATCATGGGGGCAAGAACTGCGTGAAGCTATGCAGGTTCTTGAAACAGTTTGCAGATAGCACTTTCACTAGTAGCAGAGTAACAATGGGTAGAAATCCTTCTGCAATGCCACAACCTTGAAACTGTTTCTGCAACTACTTTCTGAACCACTGCGAAGTACCTCAGCAATCTCAACCTCACTTAGTGCACTGAACACCACAATGACAAGTTTCCATCCGATACTTGCTGACCTCAATAACGTGACCATTAATTCGCCATATACCAAAGACTGTATACCATGGCTGGTAAGTAATCAGTGGGGGGGGGGGGGGGTTAAGGCCTCAAATGATCCACAATTCCAGTCTATTCCAGCATACCAAATGAGCCACATTCAAAAACCAATTTAAAACTTCACGCCAGATGCAGGCCTGCAACGATTACCATGATCCTACCATCACAGAACACGCTCATGGCAATCTTGTTTTAACCAAACAGAATTGTGATTAAGCTCCGAACTTACAGAACGGTACTTCGCATCTAGATTGTGACCTTGGCCCACATCTGCTTATGAATCATCCCACTGCACAAATTACGGGCCAGGCCATCTGAATCACTTAAAAGACAAAAGTGTCCGTTTTTACTAGAACAGATAAATCTCACAACCTGAAACCGTAAAGTAGTATCTGAGACCGTAAAGTAGCACGGCAGACATCCACAAGGGTCAGTATTAATGTTAAAAGTGGTGACAAGAGGCATAAGGAAGACGAGAGCATGCATATTGGAAGTGAGGCTAGAACGGAATTAAGGCGGTAGACATAAATGCAAAATCTACCGTATCCTGGTATACAGAATAAGCAATAAAATCATGCAATCGCCTAACAAAATTCGGTAAATCGCGTCAACTTTCATTAACTTACCTTAAAAATACACTTTAAATTATCAGACTATTTTTACTTTCTAGATGCCAAGCACTTTGATAAATTATTTAGCATGTAAGGTGGGAGAGACGAACTTGGTGAATATATTCTCCGGTCTTTGTAGGGGACAGCAATACAAACCCATCAGTAGAACTGGTAGGGATGATGCAAGGTTTTTAAATATAAAAGTTTCTAAACATGGCACCATGCACAGCAGACATCTCACAACCTTGTCAAAACCATGCAAATTTTCTACTCACACACTTAAAATTTTCCGAAATATTCCAGAACTACCATTTATACTTCAGGTTTCCTAACTGCCATACTGTCTATGAAACAGCTAGTTAAATGCTTTACAAATTTAAGTGCCAGACTTGTCCTTCATAGTTCCTAGCCATGTTTTCATTCTAATCCAGCTGACAGTCTTGTAGTACCACCTTATAAATAAATAACACGTCAATGTTTATTGTATTTATGACTTTACATGTTGCGAACATTAAAACCACCAACATCACATCAACGTCACTCGCAATCACCACGCTACATATACACTTCAATCTTACACACAAAAAACAGTTCCAAAACTAGCGCTCGCCAAAACTTCTTTTTTTCTCTCTCTCTGCAGAAGCAAGGTGACGATCAAAGGCCTTGTGTGGTGCAGAGCACTTCCTCAATTTGGGATTAAAAAAGGGGCAATTAGGGTAATTTGAGTGAAACATGGTTGTGCCCCACCCTCTTTTACTGATTGGTTCCAACTGGGTCTGTGTGTAAGGACTCTCGAGGGATCACTTTAGAACTATAACCCTACCACTGCTCAATTGCAGCTCGGGGACCAAACGGAAGCAGATAACTTCACCAGATGATCGATGCAGCAGCCACAGTCGCCCGGCGGAAACAAGGCTGGAAGTCAGAACACGTCTCACGGTCTATGGCAACAGAGGGAACCATACTCTGCAGCTTAATACTGTAAGGTAATCGTAACGTTGAATGGACAAAGGAATTGGACAAAGATCGTGCTTACAAGGATAGTTGAAGTTCCAATTTATTGCTGCAATTCAGAAAACGAAGGCTTATTTGGGTAACTAGAAAATTTCCTTTACGTATTTGTGTGCAGATAATTAACAAGTTTACGAATGACGTTGTAGAAATCTAAGGAAATTATGAATGTCGTTAAGAATTTAAAAAAATTTTCATTATGATGTTGTGGAAAACCTACGGAAACAATATAGTGAGGACCTAAAAAATCTTTTATACGATTTGATACCAAATCACCACTAAGTAAGTTAGAAAAGTCTGAAAAATCTCCTGGAACTTCAAAATTTGATCAATTTTGCGTCTGTTAGGGAATAATGACAGTAATTTACAGCATGCGCCCATACATCAGCGTGCTGCGGAATTTACCAAAGAAGCACAAGATTACCTGTAACTACTGTCATTTAGCTTTATATTATCTCGAATACTAGAAGTTCAATTGTCTACGTTTAGGGATAGACCGATATAAAAATCGGTATCGGTATTTACAGATATTATCGGTATTTTTTGTGTATCGGTATCGGATCTGCATCGGTGTTTATTTACCGATATTTTAGCCGATACGACCAACTTCCGTGCTCGCTGGCTACTCCACCTAGCTTGTGAGAAACCTTTCCTGTATAGCATCACTTGTATCCCATGACATCATCTGCACAGCAGCTTAGTGAATTCAACGTGTGTGCATTGCCAGAATCAGGCCTATCTGCAGTGTACTCTGGGTTATTTTTTTTACAGTCGAAGATACATTTACGGATCTGCCACCACTGAGAAAAAAAATTAGAAATTTAATTTTCTTGCACACCAGTTTCATAACGATGAAGTATGCGTTTGACTTTCTGACCCATTGACTTTTTTTTTTTAAATCGGTATCGGTATATCTGTATCGGTGTATCGGATCTGTATCGGATCGGCGTGTGAGGGGAAAATCGGTATCGGATCGGATCGGTATTTTCCTGTATCGGTCGATCCCTATCTACGTTTGAGGTTGCGAACAGTGTCCTTTGTGATGTTCACGATAAACATTAAATTATTGTTATTATTAAGACAACACGAACTGAAGAAAGGCTACTGTTTTGCTTACACTGTGGAATTTAAGGTTCGATTTCTTCAGATTTTCTTTGTTACATTTTTGTGTCTGGAAGACATTGGTTATTACAGTTTAGGTTGCAAGTTTGAGGATCGAACGGAGCAGTCGCTTTTGCTCAGTCCTTCCGTGAAATTAACATATTATTTTTTTGTTTGGCGAAGAAAAACGAACAAAACTTTACTTTCATTATGAAATTGGCTACCATTTGTTTAGTTGCAGTGACGCCATCAGCTTAAGGCTTCCTCTCTTCCATGCAATAATCCTACCAACTTCATATCCCAAACAACGCACCCCCTTCAGCAATGCGACTTTGCCAGTTAGTTTTTATTTTTTTGCTCGCCACGAGCACAACAAGCAAATCTAGCACTTGGGAATTTTTTGGACTACCTTCATTTAAACTACAGCTCACCAATGTTTTTCTCTCGGCAAGAAGAGCGGACTCTGGCGGTTGGAGGCAGCAAGGCGATATTGCTTTCACTCCTACTAACTCGGTACACCAAAGCTTCGAGAGCGAGAGGGAGGGTGCATGCGATTCAGTGTGGCTGCAGAATATGATAAGGGATAGTGGGCACAATGGGGCCCATCTCTAGCGCCTTAGGTTGCCAAGATCACGGCCCCAGATCAATAGACTCTAGGCACTTGCTCCCTAGGGGGACAGGATATTCTAATCTGATGGCAGCATTGAACTCCAGAGATGTGGCTTTCCAATGCTAAAGCCCTAGCAATGGGCTAGCCAACATCGTGTCGCACACTCCTTCCTAGCTTACATCAATGAACGACTATTTTTCTTCTTCTTTCTTTGTTGCAGTCTCTTCTGATCACTATCGTACGCTTTCAAGTCATGGCTTTTGAAAAAGTTAGTTCCCAAGTTTATGTTGCTTTCGCGATGCTAATCGAACTGCCAGTGGGTTAAAAGGGTATACTTGTGGACGCAAGCGAAAAAATGTTCCTTTAAAGGTGAAAATGAAATGTGAGCATGATTTAAAGACACAGAAAAGGATGCTTCAAGTTCATTTAAGGTGCTTCAGGTTCAATTGGGATAAATAAGTTGGGGACGAGAATAGCAGTTTGAAAAGATCGTTAATTTGACTAAGGTTAGCTCGACAGGATGGACAGGGACAATTTTGCTAGGAAATACCAAGGTTCTTTCACTTCCGGTGCGGTTCTCTCCCCTGGTGGACAGTGGTGGTCTTGATTCACACTTATTTATTTTAAAATTCAACGTCCGTTTTAAGAATAAAAAAAAAACTTAAATCTAACGTTGTCATTGTTCAAGTAGGCAACAAATCTTAGTTTTTATGACTAACTTTCAATTCATCCTTTTAGCTTAATATCTAAATTAAATTAAATTTAATACCATTCAATAAGTTTACGGAGTAGACTTTCAAATCATCCTTGGGGGCAATTCGTTTAAGCAACGAAACCACGATTGCAGTAAAAAGAGGACGACAAAAGAGTTTTACTTTGCTATTGGCCTACTAACTGAACACGTCTTGCTTTTTTGAACCATTAAGAAGAATGAGGCAAAGATAACGATTTTAATACTTTTGGGCAATAACGTGCACAGACTACCGAGGGACAAGTTCTAGTAAAAGGGCAAGTTCAGATAATTTTTTCTGGGGACTTTTTTTGGGCTCGTAAGGCTCTTTTTTGCACTCATGTTAGTTTGTGCCAGTCTCTTATCGTTTTATGCCCTTATTTGACCTTTCCCTGGCATTCCTCTTGCCCTTTTTGCGTCTTTAGGCCCTTCGTTTCGCTGCAGCACCAGCATTTATAAGGTAAGAAATACCAAGACGGGGAATTTGTTTTTCAATCCTATCCTACCCCCCCCCCCCCCCGCCGGTGCACCCCACCGCTTTTAGGTCGGAACACATAATTCGATGTTTCGATGTTTAAATACATAGACAGTATGTATATCCTAAGCTCATAAAATATGTATTTGTTCGTCGTATCCAGTTCTTTTGTTTTGAATCTTTTCTTTACATAATTGTGTAGGCTTAAGCATGAAAGGATATTTCACCAAACTACACAAAGATGACTTCTAACTGAAGCTCAAAATGCTTTTAGCTAATGCGTTGTAAGAAATAGACAAAATGTTTTAGAATTAAAATAATATTTTGTAATATTTCCACTCGGATATTTTTCAGAATTTGGAATTTATTTCCTGATTGGGAAAAACTTAATAATCAACTTTTACTCCCAACTTCGTATAATACCGGATCAAATTTATAATGTATAACTAGCGGAGTCGTTCGCTCATTCCGCGTTGTCTCGCTACGCTCGAGGAGCTTTCATGCTGCAACTCTTATGCTGATGACGGACATTCCATATCTAACACGATCAAGCAAATGATCAGAGTGCAGTACGTGTTTTTCGTAAGGGCCGGGGAATAATGAATTTATTGGAGCCATGGCCCATAGCCAAACGCCCTACAATAAAGCAACTTAAGTACATGTACATATTGAACCTAGGACCACACACCGTCATCCATCATACCCTGGTGCTACCACGCTGATCTTTGCCACGACACAGTTTCACAAATTTACTGCAAAACTACCCTTGCATCCTTGCAGACATTAGGCTTCATGCAACGGTCTGGCCACCCAACAGCTATGTGCATTTCTTAAGGCGAAACATGCGATTCGTATCCAGTCGGCCTTAGCTTGAAGAAACCATCCCCTTTCTGGCGTGCGCCTAACCTGCCAATGAGCCAGGAGGCGAGGCACGCGATTTGTAGCCCAGTCGGCCTTGGCTTGAAGAAGCCATTCCCTTTCCGACACGCGATTGTACTGTTATTGAACCAGGAAGTTAGCCATGCGATTTGTACACAGTCGGCCTTGGCTTGAAGAAGCTATCGCCTTTCTGGCATGCACCTAAACAGGTAATGAGCCAGGAGGCGAGACACGGGATTTCTTCCCCAGTTGGCCTTGGCTTGAAGCCTTATCCATCCACGCTGCAAGGCCGTTTCAACGCTGTAGCACGCCAGTTGCTGCATGCTTGAACTAAATGCTTGGTAATTTTATCATTCATACTTCTTGTGCCGCTCTTGGTATAGATTATTTTTTATTCAAATAAATTTTGCAGACTTTACATGGGTTTCCTTGTTTCACAAATTTTAAGAATTTTTACTTAAAACCCGTCTCCTTCCCAGCTACGTGTGATGCTTTGAAACAGCAACCACATGTCGCCTATAATTTTTGGCTAATATAAAAGATTTATATTTATATATTTATATATATTTATATTATTTATTTAGGCGAAATCGTACCTATAGAAACTATTAGTTTTTACCGCTATTAAGCTGAACTATTGCTGAGTAGAGTACCAGCTAATAGCACACTATTGATCGAACGTCGAAGTTTTACAAATGCAAACGTGGAAACATTTTTTACCCTTTTGTTATCAATATATTTTGTTTAAAGAGGCCTAATTTACCATTAATCTTTTCGTAGCTTTACGTAATTTCATTTAAATTTAAGGCTAAATAGGTAGTATGTATTGGAAATTTCCAAAATGCAACTTCAACAGTCGTCCCTTAGCGAACTGCACGTGCCTCATTCTTGAATGACGGCTGTTAGCATTGCCAGCCGTAATCCTACTGACAACACTACTGGACCACGCTGTGGACCATCCGCACAGCAGGAAGATGTGATATTCCGAAACTAACAATCAACTTCGAAAAATTCGTTTCAACAATGGTGCAAAGGTTTTTTTTCGAGGGGAAAAATGTAACCTAGAACTACGAAAATACGCCTACGAGAAATCCGGATTAATTTCCTGTCTTTTGACACCTTTCTCATATTTTTAGCCCTCCTACTTCTATATATATACCGACCGTAAGTTTTTAATGATTTAAGATTTGCTCAACTTGCGTAATTTTAAAACCTTTAGTGACATGCGCACAGAGGAATCCGCCGTACGATTTAAACCGTAAATCCTCCACTAGAGTGACCCCAACTAATGAATCCCGCTACTTATAATTAACTGATTTTTATTCCACGATACGCCATAAACGGGGTAAGACTTCACAGAACTTTGAACATGGTCCGAAATTAACAGCAATAATAATTACAATTAACACGTGCGAAGCGGTAGTGCCAATAACCGCATAACTACTTCAGACCTGTAATTTGACAGCTGCACCAATGGAGAAGGCAACAACACCAATACAGAAAACCCTTTAGCACCTAATGCCATCAACGCAAGCCCCCATCATGTTGGCTGAAACCCGCCCAGCAGCAAGTGGGTGTAGGAATGGACTAATTGAAGTACCTGTCAATACACCCCTGATAACACCCGTTTGTACGCCCCAATCCAGCTCGTTTATCAAGTGTCATTAAAAGCGGACAGGTCATCACCGTTTTCAACTTGTAGCTTAAACCAAAGTTAGTTTTAACGAAAAATGCGCTCACCTGAATCTCTGTATGACACAAACACGGAAGTGCACAAAATCTGACAAACG
>JAHWFP010094874.1:71124-89515 GCA_023313725.1 Lithobius niger | reverse complement strand
ATGTGCAGAAGGCAGCTTCAGTGATTGTTGCCCAAACCAACGGATGTACAGAAGGCAGCTTCAGTGATTGTTGCCCAAACCAATGGATAAGTCTGTGCAGAAGGCAGCTTCAGTGATTGTTGCCCATATCAATGGATGAGTCTATGCAGAAGTCAACTTCAGTGATTGTTGCTCAAACCAACGGATGAGTCTGTGCAGATGGCAACTTCTTTAATTACCAAAATTAACGGATGCAAACAATGCTATGGTTCTACTTCTGCCTGCACTCTTATACAGGGTGAGTCAGAAGTCCGTGTCAGGAGCCAGCAGTTTATAGCAATGAATATTCCTTCAATAATAAGTTGGCAGACTTGCAAAGTGGTCTGGGGCTATTTGACCATGCATGAGTGAATGACCTTGACATGTCCCTTCAAGGTCATCTCACTGCTAACTTCTAAGCTAAGCGTCCTAGAAAATCGGTGTAACTTAGAAAGGTATAGAGAACCACAAACCAGTGCCAAAGCAAAAAAACAGAATGAAATTTGGAGCAACAGTAAAGACAACGTAAATAGGTTTGCATCTGTATTTAGTTAAAAGTAAAGGAGTTACAGTCGCTCAAAGACAGTGGTATAAACTGCACTGCAGTACACTGGGATAAGCAGGTAAGTATCCCGCCCAGAGATTGGAAACAAAACATTCTGCAATATTTGTTAACAAACAACTGTAAGTAAAGAAACAATTGCACGTGACCTGACTGCGTGCCTGCAGTGAAGTGGTGATGGTAGTCACGTTCTCACAACCGTGATTACAGCCACCAACCAAATTAGCATAGTAAGCCGCACTACGCTATGCAAATTAATGGGCTGCTCTCGCTACGCGGAAGTCTAACCCGATGGGTGGTCACGATGTGTGTAAACGGGAGAATTCCTTTTTGTGCGCCCTTTTCAATACTAGCTTTAAATATAGGAGTTAAATAAATACAGATGAAAACTGATTACGTTGTCTTTAGGATTTATATGTCAGGCTGCCTGAGCCGGGAATCGAATCCACAACCTTTGAAACCAAAGGCCGAGGTCCTACCGCTGAGCCATACTGACACGGCCACGATAAATAAATAGGAGTTCTGCACGAACGACGACGGTTCGGCAATAGTGACTCTTTGAAACAGTGCAAGAGGGGAGAAGACACACGCTCGGTGAATCTTTGTGTTACATAAATGCTTTACCTTAAATTACCTGAAATTCTTTTTCATGACAAAATATCCCCAACCAAATTTTTATTTTCAGTTCACTGGCTGCAAGTTGATATAATTTTGACTCGTCAAATGTTAGAGTTTAATGAATTTGAGATTGTTACTGCTCGGTGGTATTATACGTTACTTCCTATACTAATGAACTTACATTTCAGCTCTGTGGAAAAAAAACTGTTCGACTAAACCATACTTGAACATCAACTTTATTTGATATTATCAAAACGCCTCTTACGGTCATAACATGATCAATAGTTTTGCAAAAAAAAAAAAAAAAAAAAGACGTACGTGGTTACCAAAAAAAAAAAAAAACCATAAATAAATTCTGGCTCAAAACCACCTCAGTAGGCTGGATTTCGTAATATTCCGAAGTAAAAATTATATAGGTTGGGCCCATGTAGGGGTGCAAGCCACCTTCCCGACTGCGCTTCAAGCTGTCAACCAATCCATTAAAACTTTAAAGAAACTTGACAAAGAAAATTACGCATAACACACTAATGTAGCTCATACAGCCCCGTTTCCCAACATTAAGTTCCAACATTTATTCACGTACTCGCGTTTACGTGTATTTCTGGAGCCGTCTTACAACACGATGCTGAGACGCTGGTACATAAGCATTCAGTTTTTGTTCGCAGAGAGTGCATTATTAATGAACCGCGCACTCGATGCTGCGTTCTGTTTACAAATACGCAGGGGGTGGCAACTGTACTAGAATCGATGCATTCCAAACCTTCGCAATCAGCATTCCTTCCGGCGCTACGCTGATGCCGGTAACGCCAACATGGCGCTCGCCAATTCCGGTTCTCGTCTGAATGAGATTCGCGAGATGCCAATCCTATATCTATTTATTTATTTATTTTATTTATTATTGTAATCCTTATAAAGAGCATAACAGCAATTTCAGATTAAAACAACAATTTTAAAAATAGAAGAAATATGGCAACGCCTGATGGACACTCGCCTGAATGAGATTCTTGCAGCCGTATCCATCCCATAGTTCACATTTCTATCGTAGTCACTCCTGTATTGTGCGACGAAGGCAATGCATACATTGGGCAGGTTGCCACAAATGTGAAAACGTATCATAAAAACGAAGCAAACAGAAATTTATAAAATCGAATAGCTAGTTCAAAATTTTGTCTGTGCTAGAATTTTTGTAAAGATCGCAGTTTAACTGCAGCTATGCGTGTTTTACCCTACTCGTCGGCCTTGAGTTTTTCCGACATTTTGCACCATGACAATCTTTGCGGCGGCTGCCATCCCATAATCTCAAAACGGAAGTATCACATCTGGCTGCGCGTCAAATCGTGAATCCGTGAATATATCGTCCTAAGTGTGACACTGTCATGACATAAATCCATCATGGCGCCTACTCTTCCCTCGTCATTCTGCGTCCATCACAGTGAATAATTGATGTGTTCTTCAACTTAGCACACCTTATCCATTCGTGATGAAAAACCCTGTAATATTAGGTGATAATATAGGCTAGAATTCTTCCTGGAGAAGAGTTACTTTCAGATTTAGACATTTTAGCTGGCGATCATAGGCGAGCGCTTGCCAGGCGTTGCCCAATTTCCATTTGCTTATCCAGTTTGCTGCTACTCAGCCTGTCATTCTTCAATTGTGTATTTCTTTGAAGACAGTTATTTGTCAGCACTTTGTTCGAGTATGCAGCAGCCATACATGCTCCATGTTGATTATTGTATAGACTCTTTGCTTATTGGTGGACCAAGTGTTACATACCCTATTGACTGACGTTGTGGTTCGATGGTAAAGGATCAATGGTAAAGTGGGAATGTCTTCGCACGCATATGTAAACGTAAATATAAATGTATACGGTCAAGACGGTAGAGGCCTTCTCCCATAGCACTTAAGAAACTCGAATCCAATTTATCATGGGCAGTAAAAACTTTAGAATTAAATTACATAAAGGAATGCTTTGGTAAACAGCTGTTCCAGACCTACAATATCACATTTCCCGTTTCTTTGTTTAACTTGAGGCTATTGTTTTATTTAGAGGAGTACAATCATGTAAAGGTAAAAAAAAAAAAAAGGCAGTCACTCAAACTGATGCTAATATCTTTGTTTTTTTTTCAATTTATGAAGACGGGTTTGTTAAAGTTAACAAATGCTGCAATTAAAACTTGGTGGAGCAAACTAGTTTTTGTCTTATTTCTATGCTGTTTGTTTGTTTCTAAGAACAGTAATACAAATTGTTTAGTTAAGCTACATAGAAGGTTACGAAGCAATAGAAATAAAAATAATATTATGTGGAAACAGATTCCACCTGCTTATGTTAGGTTTTGTTGTTTCGGCGATGAGAGAGACAATTTTACTAGGCACTTCCTCGTATCTTTTACTCGGTAAAATCGACTTGAGTACAACAGCATTTTCTGGAAGTGGGATAAGGTTGTCTACACGAGATAGTTAGTGATAATCATTTTGTGCACTTTGTCCCTGAAGAGTTTGGAGTAATCATTGAGAAGCCTCTTTGTGTACACCAAGTGTGAATGATTGGTGCCCAAATCTTGCAATGACAAATTCAAAAAAAAAGAATTGTTGAAGAAGATTTTAATATAAAGTGTATTTTTTTCTTTTTCAGTTAGTGGTACTTGGTACTCCAGCTGAAGAAGGTGGCGGAGGAAAGGAGCTTCTCATTCAAGCTGGTGCATTAAAAGGAATTGACTTTGCCATGATGGCTCACCCTACGCCTGTCAATATTGTTGGACCAACGACTCTGGCTATTCACTCAGTAAGTAATCACGCAGTAAGAAATTTTGTTATTCTTAATGTTTAGTATCTTTATTGCTTCATGTATCTTTTAAACTTTTGTCGATATACACCTGATTGACTTTTTTTTGGAGTCTGTTTTAATTTGACGTATTTCCTATTACTTCATGCAGAACTTGTTGCTATCGATTGACGCATTAATTATTTTTCTTGATAGTTCTGTGCTGCACACGAGTTTACTCTGCGACACAGATTTCCACTCATGTAATTTCGTTGCCAGTGTATCTCATGAAAGGCTTTGGAGTGTAATAAACGTATCTATCAAAACATAATACACAGAGAAGAGAGTTAGTACGATTGTAATTTTAAAAAGAAAGATTCAGGATAAACTATATTTTATCGAGTGTGTATTTTAAATGATTTGGTGCAGTGATTTAGATTGGGATCGAACATCTAGATACAGCAGGAGTGAAACATTATACACCACTGAGCAAGAACTTGGATTTGTTGTCTACCGTCATCTTCAAATGACCTGCAAGCTTAATCACATCTGTCGTTAGACGTTCTGCTTTCTACTTACGAATAATTTCTAGCACTCTCCGTTTCCAAAACACACGCCTTACATAATCGAATATACTGTTAAACGGGTTTACTGGTATACCGTTGCAAATTGGATGCACTTTTCATTGGTGCACTCTTCATTAAATAAGATTAAATAATTACAATTGTAAACCCATTTCTGTTGCGTTTATTTTACTTAAAGATGACACCGCCTGTGTGGGGAATTGAACCCTCCACATTTGAACCCAATCACTGCCCCTATCAAGCAGCATAACTACACAAATATGCTGCTGAGCATTGGGGCTTCGATGCTTGGTCTCAGATTTCTAGGGTTGTTTCCCACTCAGGCATCTGACATTTAGGTTCCAAAGGCAACGGAATAAATTTGCATCTATAATAATTTAACAATATCGAAGCCCGTTGATTTTCCTTGGTAATTAGCCAAAGTTTATGTGAGACTTTTGTGAACTCAAAATTTTTGAGGATATAGGCTATCTACAAAAGTCACTCTTCCCTGCAGGCTAGGAATTAGAATATAGGGGGGACCTTTCCTGTATTAAACGTACTTCATCAAGCTTTTTGTAAAATAACAGCCTGCTTTCTGACACCACACGCAGGACGGCACCTAGGTTTCTCAACCAATCCAATCAGTGTACAGGGCACTTAGGAGATATGTATAGCCTGAACATGTCGTATTCATGCCAACAGGCTTTTCATTATCGTTAAAAAAGTTGGCTTTCAGTCGATATTTTCAGGAATGTCAGGAAGAGTGAATGCCAAAAGGCAAAAGGGATAAAATAAAATTGTTAAATTTTCGGACTTGTTGGGCACTCTTTGCACACAAGCCTAAGCATATCGAAGACAGAATAGGGGGGGGATACTGAAATACTGACTGGATACAAAATGATTGAAGTCCTTCACCTTCACCCGATAAGACCCATACTCTTCCTTTTTTTTGGGAGGAGGGGGGGGGGGGGGAGAAGGCGCTCCCGATATTTATCGGCCCTGAGGCTGTTAACAACATATTTCCGTCCATACCTGTCGGTCTTATCAACCAACAAAAAAATGCAGACGATCAGTTTAATAGAACGTAGTTGGGTTTTATAGAAGAACCATCCAAGAAAAGGATAACAGGCGAATATCTATCTTCACACAATAGAATGCAGAGGCCCTTTACCTTGACCAGAAAACGTAAGCAAAGATCATTTGGTTGATAAAATAATCTTATAACAAGTTGTCCACGTTCTGAGATTAGACAAGGAAAGACGTGGGATATTTCGAAATATGAATTGATTTGGGACATGATGGGCTCCCGAGTTATCCTTTCACAATTTGGTTTAAAGATATAAGTGACACGATACCCGTCGTAGCATCTTCCTGCAGCAGTTACATTTCTCTGCCTTTAGAGATTGAGGTAGAACTTATACTTAAGTTTTATAAATTTCAGAGCTAAGCACTTTCACCATTATTTTCAGACTGATATCAAGATTAGAACGCAAAGTAAATTAAAATACATAAAAGTTTTTGTTTTGCTTTACTGAATCTAACCCAAGGCGTTTTGTTTTCGTTAGATGGAGATTGGATTTACCGGCAAAGAGGCTCATGCTTCTAGTGCACCTTGGATGGGAATCAATGCCCTTGATGCTGTTGTTGCATCATATAATAATATTTCTCTTCTGCGCCAAGAGATGAAACCTGACTGGAGAGTTCATGGTAAGCGAGATGCAATTTTACATCATATTAAAGGCACATTCTGCCTGTCATATAACAGCCTCACTCAGATCGCCTCCACACATGTTAACATCGCCAAGCACAACTGAAATAGTAGCTGCATTCCTCGCAGCGTGGAGCGCAGCCACTATCTCAGTTGGCTTTGGGAATATTATGAAACAACATCAAGTTAAAGATTGTGTCGTCACAAACCGGAATGATTTTCGTGTTTTAACATCACAATTTGCAATTTTTTAAGCTAGTGTATTATAATTTTTTCTTCGGCGATCTATTGGCATAATTAATTTTAATTTTGATCTCATAGTAATTATTAGCAAACGATTAAAATTAGTACATGCGCGCACACAGATGAAACGTCAAGGTCATTGTAGGCACGCAAAAGATCACATGCGTGTAGGATACCGTAAATATAGTTCCCCAATATCGAACAGAAAATCTCGTAGACGCCACATTTTAAAACGGATTTTTAGCAAGGGAAAGTCTAACGGTAAGCAAATAGACGTTTTGGGCCGTACTTGATGTGGTGGATCGAGAAAAATGGCGCTGGGAGGAATGTACCTTTAAGTAAGATATGGTAGCAATGGGGGGATGAAGAACAACACACCAAACGATTGGAAAGTGCCGGTATAGCTTCAACCCTGGCAACCAAGGATGACATTTAATTAATAAACAAAACAGAACGTTAAATGTTAAGAGTAAGGGTCTATAAAAGTCAATACCCAGAAGGAACACAGACAATCTTTGACAGCCACGGTCTAGGTGTAAAATTTTTCAGCCAGAGACTGCTAAGCGTTAGACCTTTGCTACCCGGTTGTTAGCTAAGTTCTGGTTTTTTTCAAACAGAAACGTATGTGTGAATGGTTGTAGCAAGTTTTTCTTTGTTCTTGGAATCACGGCCGTAGCTTAGCCCCCTTGACGTCCAAGGCCCACAGCGTATTTCAAGAAATTGAAAACAATTTTCACGAATGTTATTTTGCTGCTTACTAAAAACCTCAGTTAAGATAATAAAGAGACGAACATCACCAGATTAAGCTATTCTACAACAAAACTGAAAAGAAAAGTTTCAAAATAACTTCAAAAACGTTTTTTTATTTTATTTTCGAATTTATCGAGTGCAACCCTCCCCTTAAGAAGCAAGACGGCATAAACCCATTTTTTTTTTTTAATTTTAGTTTTCGGTTAATGGATCATTAAAGCAAAAAAACTAATAATCGGTTAAAAAAAAAAACCTAGAAATTGTGAAACGAGCACTAAACCAAATCCAAGCACGTCTCTTATTGTGACGTTAACTTACGTGGAATGCCATCCGTTCAAATTTATTTTTGCGCTTTACTGCCCACTTTCATGGTTACACAGTTGACTGGAATTCGGCGCGGCGCCCCAGGGAAGGTGGCGCCCTAGGCCGGCGCCTTAACCGCCTTACCCTTCCTACGGCCCTGATTGGAACATCTTTAAATAAATTGAAGAACACAAGTTTATTGTGAAATTCGCCCTTTGACTTTCGGTGCTTTAGAATTGTTGATTTTTTTTATACGAATTTCGTACATTTAAGATAATTGACGACAATCAATAATGCTCTCTGCTGCGAATACGCTGCCATTTTACTAAGCCGAAAAAAAAAATATTTCAACCTAAATCAACGCAGAAAAAACACACCCCACTAACATTGGACTTGCTTAATAACTTACTAAGTCGATTCTGTCAGTCCAACATCGTAAATATTATTCTAGCCTATTCGGACGAAACGTGTGTATGAACGGATTTAGCAGATTTTTTTGTGCTTGGAATTTCTTTAAAGAACTTTTTTTAATGCTATCCTTCTACGAATTTCGTAGATTTAAGGCAAGAGGTGACAACCGGTAATGCTCTCTATTGAGTGTATTCCGTCATATTATCAAACCGAAAAATAAACTTTTCAACATAAAGCAAATTAGGAAACTTAAACCATACTTCCATTAGATCATCACATGGGTCTCTTAGTTTATTGTCAAAATGTATTTATTGCTTTCTTTTCTTAAGGATGGAAGCTGGACACCGGGTAGTAAGGGCCGATTGCTTAACAGCCTCTTACTGACAACATTTTACACCTACACCCTGACTGTCAAAGCTATAATCCATGTTCTTTCTAGGTTTTGATTCTAGCCCCTTAAGTTTAACATTAAACATTCCATTTTTGTTTTTTAATACGTGTTACTTTGAGAATTGCAGCTAAACTATAAATTAGTGCAGTTGACGGTACTGCCTGCAACGAGAAGAACGCACAATGCAACCAGCAGCTTAGAGTTGGAGTGTAACTTCCTTTTTATTTTTCCTTTCACGTTTTTAATTTTTTTGTTCGAAGGACATCGGACATTAATAAGCACAATTCCAAAATCGCAGCCTGATTGCAAGGAGGCGTGCATTACAAACTGAAAATGACGATGGCACATTCATTGTTTCAATTGTGAACAACTTTATCGTCTTCATTCTAAATTTAAAGTAAACCGGTCTATAATAAGCATAATTTCAAAATGGCCACCTAATTTCAAGATGGACCCATTAGAGATTACTAGTGACGATGCCACATTCACTGTTTCACTTGGTAGTAACTATTTCGTCTCCGTTCTACATTTTAAGGAAATCGGACGATAATAAGCATAAGTTTTTAGTGTCAACCGTAGCATATTTTGCAATATTTTGGTGATGATCATACTTTTTTATTTGTACAGCTTCATTTTGGGCCTTTAACACTGTTCACACCCTTCGCCTGTCCTTCACGTTTGGCGATGCCATCGGGGACCTTTGGGTCCATGGCAGGTCGCACAGTAGTACGCACAGTATACATTTATAATACTGTTAGCTTATATAGAGGATCGTAAAACCCAGGCCCTTGCCAGACCCATTGCTATCGCAACAAATATTATTATTATAAGCATGTATTTCAAAATGGCCGCCCAATTTCAAGATGGTGGCCATTACAGATTACTTGTGACGATTGCACTTTCATTGTTTTTGGTATCAGCTATTTCGTCTCCGTTCTAAATTTGAAGGAAGTCGGAGGATAATAAGCATCATTTCAAAATGGCCCTGATTTTAAGATGGCAGCCATTACAGATTAAGAGCCAACATGGCAGCGTATTCGTAGCAGAGAGGATTATGGGTTGTCACCTTAAATGTACGAAATTTGTGCAAAGATAATCAAAAATTGTAAAGGATCAAAACACAAATACTAAACTTTACACTTAAATTGTGTTCTTTGAAGATGTTCCAAGTACAACGAAAACCTGCTACACACGTTCTGTTCGAATGGACTAGAACTAAGCTAACCACCAGGTAGTAAGGGTCTAATGTTACCAGCCTCTTACTGACAGAATTTTACACATAGACTCTTATTGCCTAAGCTGGTTCTAAGGTGATTCTAAGTTTTGATTTTTATACCCTTACTCTTAACATTTAACGATCCGTTTTTGATTACACATATGTCTTGTGCTGTCCTCAATAAAAGGTGAGGGGGGGGGGTCTGCCCCAGTATTCTGGTGCTGTGCTTCACCCAAACCACTCATCTGTCAAGTTACTGGTCTTTCTTCCCCATCGTTACGCATTTAAGGTGAAGCGTGGCCAACATAACAGTAACAGACTTAAAAGAGCTGTGTGCTGCGGAGCTTCCAGTGCTTGAATCGGGCACGAAATAAAATATCGTCTAGCTATTTAATGTCAACAAAGCAACTGTAGTGCACGTAGTACAGTATATTAGTGTTCCTTTTATTTTTTTTAGTTAGGGACCGGTATTATTTGTGGCTGGGGAAGAGGCGTAGGAAATGAAAATGTGACCGTCAGCAACTTTTTCAGTGATTTTACCCCCCCCCCCCCCCCTCGATACCGTGGAAAAGACCCCGCCCCCGCCCCAAATTCGATTTTCGTATGCCTATTGATACTGTCTGCAGATGATTTCCTGTTGCCAAATTAAGTAAGTAGCACTCTGTACCGACAAGTTACCACTTTTTGTAAGGAAAATGATCCTTGTTTTTTAACGAAAAAAAAAACAAAAATGGTCAAAGATGTTCTTTAAAAAACGATGTTCCTTACATCCATGTTGTGTCGAGTTTCATACAATAAGTGTGATGAACGCAATGTTTGCTTGTATGCCCATATCCGTAACATAAGATGCACCTGAAAGACAAGTAGCCAAGAAACCAGGAGGCAAATGCTCGTCTGGAAGGTTTATTGTAAAAATCTATACTTGTAGTACTGGTACTAATATAATAATAATAATAATAAAAACACTTTTCCACACTGAACATGGATGGTGGACGGAAGGGGTGTGAGCCGCTGACACCGCACCAATGTTACAACCGTTTTAAGAATTTCGTAAGCGACTCAGTTAAGAGCTTGCGACGAAAACCAGACTCAGTTTCCATACACACCGTAGCAGAACTAAGGGCATTCCAAATTGGGACGACCCGAACCGAGAAAAAGTTTTTCCTACAGTCCAGACGTGAACTCTGTACAGCCTGTTTCCACGGGTGCCCGCGTGTACCATGAAGATTTTGAACCCTGTCGAAGAACGGAACGTCCACTTGAATGAGGCCGTGTAAGATTTTATAGGTTAAGATAAGATCATACCTCAGTCTTCTTAATTCGAGGAGTTCCAGACCAGTCCTCTCTAGTCGATCAAGATGATTAAGGGAGCGAAAACCTGGAAGTCCCTTGGTGAATTTGCGTTGAACAGACTCAATGCGATCAATATCGCTTAGTAGGTAAGGTGACCACACCGGTGAGGCATGTTCCAAGAGAGGACGCACAAAAACCTTGAACGCCCACACCTTGGTACGGATGTCACCTGAAGTGAAACATCTGTTCACAACTGCAAGGCGACGGAAGGCGAGAGCACTCGTTTTTCTGCAGTGGAGGGACGATTTAAGATTCGTAGTAAACCAGATGCCTAGGTCTTTCACCTCGCCGACTTTTGGCAGAAAAACGTTATCCAGGCTATATTGAACATCAAGGTCACGTGTGCCAGTAAAAAAGGATTGGCATTTCTGAATGGCCAAAGGAAGTTGCCAAAGCTCAGACCAGGCCTGTACCACCCCAATTTCCTCTGAAAGTTCTAGTGAGGCGTAATTTTCCACATTAGCACAGCCAATTTTTAGATCGTCTGCAAACTTATAACCATAGGTGTTTAAATTTTCAAACCGCAGATCGTTAAGATAAATGACGAAAAGGAGAGGACCGAGTACCGACCCCTGTGGGACCCCGCAAGGTACTACTCTGCTTTCAGATGGATAGCCTTCAACAAAGACTCGCTGGGAACGATCTTTCAGAAAAGCAGCTAACCAACTTGCAAGTTCACCGTCAATACCACACCCCCAGATCTTGTATAAAAGCTTTCGGTGTATCACAGACTCAAAAGCCTTTTTAAAATCGAAGTAGATAGTCTCGCAGTGGCCACTAATGTCTTGGACCTGAGTCCAGTGATCGAGAACAGATAGAAGCTGGTGGGTAGAGGATCTTCCTGGGAGGAAGCCAAACTGGTCACGATTTAGGACGGAATGTCTTTCGAGGAAACCGAGGATAGAGGCCCGTACAATTTTTTCCATCACTCTGCATGCCACACAAGTCAAAGAGATTGGGCGATAATTTAAGGGGTCGGATGGTGAGCCTTTCTTATAAACCGGCACCACATTTGCAGTGCTCCAGACCGTTGGAAGTTTTCCTTGGACAAAAGACAAACAAAAGAGTTTCGAGAGTGGATAGCTCACTTCTCGAGCAATCTGTTTCAGTAGATGAGCTGAAAGACCATCAGGTCCATGTGAAAAACTATCTTTTAACTTCTCGATTGCCCTTTGCACATTTGTTTGTGTGAAGGAGACAAAGGTACATCGGTCGCTGCAATTTACATTCTGTGAAACTGGTATCGACGTGCTCCCGTCATCAGTTACACAGTTTGTAGCAAAAAAATAGATCTTAAGACCTCTGCCTTCGCGGTATTATCCGTGATAAATGTATCACCATCCTTAAAGGGTGGAAGAAGTCTCGAAGATTTAGTTTTTGTACGGTAGAATTTAAATAGAGCTGCGTGGTTTCCACCATGGATAGCTTTTACCTCCTGGTCACTCCGCCACGTTTCTACAGTTTTAGAGTAAAGTTTACGGATGTCATTGTACCTTCTCCGTGATTCTAGGTTAGGGTGAAGCTTAAGATGCCTCCAGAGTTTAAGCTTTCGGCAGTTTAATTTCATAATTGATCTGGGAAAATTTTGACCTTTTTTTCGTGGAGAAGTACCATGTTGGATTTCCCGAGAATAGTTTATATGGGAAAGTAGGATTTTCAGGAAGCAGGTCCATGCTGGTTCAATATCGGAGTGGACAAGGAATATTAAATCATCCCATCTCAGGTCCCTAAGCGAAGTCTTAAGCTTGACCATGTTCAATCTGCCCAAAGATCCAGGACCGTGGTCCCTTCTACAAGTAGGATTTCCCTGAAGCCTGGTGTTTAGCCGGAACGAGACCATCGAGTGATCACTGTTTCCGAAATGAGCACCGAAAG
The DNA here is from genome assembly GCA_023313725.1 of Lithobius niger. NCBI lineage: Eukaryota > Metazoa > Arthropoda > Chilopoda > Lithobiomorpha > Lithobiidae > Lithobius > Lithobius niger. The sequence continues at coordinate 76,740 of JAHWFP010094874.1, read as the reverse complement.
AGAGATCAAAAATCAGGTTTTCCTCGTGTGTAAAAATTAGTTCCAAGATGTTTTCCCCACGGGTTGGCTCGTCGACAAGTTGGACAAAGCCTAGAGGTTCGATATCGTTAAAACCTTGTAACATATGTAAGAATGATTTTTTCTTTCAGTTTGGTCAGTGTTTTTTTGTGACCCCCCCCCCCAGCTTTTCAAGTTTTTTCACATTTTTCCCATACTTTTTTTTAATGGTAGCCTATAAATACCAAATTACAATTCCTGAATTTAACAGTTACAGAATGGTTTTTCCCACGAGCTAAAAATAGTATTCAATTTTCTTTCGTTTTGTAATGCTGCAGGCCTCAAGACGAGTTAACTGCTCCTTAGCATTTGCTACAGATTGTTTTGCGCTCGCGATGATGGTGTTTTTCGACTAAAAATTTGAACAATGTCCAGTGTCCTGCATGCTGTTGTTAACAGTTCTGTTCGTGTGTTCGTTACCTCGGCTCTTTTTTTTTTGCTTCAATAGTTTCTTTTTCGACATCCTTGCAACTGTTACTACCCTAAGCCAATGATGCAGCCTCCTGCTTTTTTCTTTTTAGCTTCGTTTTACTTTCTCAGTCAGTTATTGTGAGTTTTGGTTGCCTTTCTGACTCTAGCTAACAGTTTTTAGGTAATGGGAAGCTTTTTGGGGTGATGACCACGAAGAATCGTGAATACAGCTTGCATTCACAATCCACGGATGGAGTCAGTTGAAAGTCTTGTACAATGATCGGTAAAACCTCGCTCCACATCAGCATTTCTGTGTGACAAAGTCACATTGAAATTTAAAAATTAAAGTTTGGTGTTGATGTCTGGCATGAAATCCAAATTTTTCACACAACTTACTAATTTTTTCACATTTCTCACAATTTTTCACACAACTTTAAATTTTTCACAGTTTTCACAAATTTTCACACTGGTAACATGCCTGCCCCCCTCCCCTTAAAAAATGTATGACCCCATCACTCGAGAGGCTCCAAAAAATGTATGACCCCCCCCCCCCCCAAAATTTCCTCCGGCCACCCCTCCTCCGTCTCCCGGCGATAAATAATGACTGGTCCTTTAAACTCTTGAAGCTAAACTCACCTGTAAATATTAGAATCGCTTGTCATTCTTAGTAGTTCACAATGTTGGCGCCACTGTATTTTTTTCGTTTAAAACTTCCGACTTGTTTTTTTTTACGATGGACGAAACCTCATCTTGCTTTCATTGTTAATTTTTTACACACGTTTGTAAATAAGGCAGTCATTTATGGCCATCCTTTAACAGGTAGTCTAACTTCATAATTACTGATTTATTCATACTCGATATTCTTCTGTAGGTATTATCAATAAAGGAGGAGTCAAGCCGAATATTATCCCAGCAGACACCAGTCTTTCTTACATCGTTCGAGCTCCGTCAATGTCCGAGTTGACTATTTTCAAGGAAAAGGTGACTCACTGTTTTGAAGCAGCTCGCCTTACAACCGGATGTACTATGAAGATCGAATCTGGTGGACCTGATTATGATAATTTGCTTGGCAACAAACCGATGCAAGATCTTTATCGCAAGAATGCAGAAAGCTTGGGTAAGGTATACTATGTACAAAATTTAACATTTTACGTGCTTCATAATAGCAACTTCAGGCAATTTTGGTAAGAATGGCGTCAACGAATCAAGGTAAACTGGAATTAGGGCTACTTCAATACATGGTGGCAATCCACCAGGTTTCCTTTTCGATATTGGTATGACCGTTCAAAATGCAAAAAGATGAAAAATTGACGATTTTTACCTATGACATGCAATTACTCCACTTCATTGTAGACGGGAGCTGGCTTCAATTGTCATTTGCCAAAATTATGTGTGTCGTTTGCAACTTTTATTGACCACTAACGCAAAAACCTTTGAACCTCCACAGAAATATACTTTGAGGGATCGAAAGTAGATCAGCCTGGGGGGAGGGGGGGGGCAGGTCTCTTAGGTCTCTTAGTTAGGGGGATTTTTGGTTAGGCATTAGTAGACCCAATTTTTGGTTTGGTTTCTTTCCCCCAACCCTAAACCAAGCCTCTGTTCTAACCCTAACTTAAGCCTAAAAATCCCCAGCTTCCCTCCCTGGGGGAGGCAATTTTCTCCAAAATTAGAGAATTATTTTTGCGTTACACCTACATCGCATAAACTTTAGCTGTTTTGGGGGGTATACAATGCCACCCTCCCCCTCCCACACACACTACCCCTTATTTTCATTGGGAAATAGAAAAAAATAAGTGCAGTAATTGTACAGCACACCATGTTCTGCAACTGTGCCTGGATGTAACAATGCTCTGATTGAAAATTATCAACCAGTTTGCCCATGTTGAAGGCAGATGTATCCTGACAGACATGGGGGGAGGGGGGATTTAGGCTTAATGGCGCGTCGACAGCTAGGCCAACTCACAACTCATGAAAGACAGACAAATTCAATTTTTGGCTGAATAATTTACAGTTTTGCCACCTACAATGTAAACAGGATATCAGGCCACTAATTGTCATAATGGTAAAAAAGGCGGATTTGAACATCATACACTTACTGACGAAAAATAGGAAACTGGGAGAGCTAAACCAAAATTAGACTGAACAAATGTGGGAGGGAAGCTGGGGATTTTTAGGCTTAAGTTAGGGTTAGAACAGAGGCTTGGTTTAGGGTTGGGGGAAAGAAACCTAACCAAAAATTGGGTCTACTAATGCCTAACCAAAAATCCCCCTAACTAAGAGACCTAGCAGGGGTCGAAGGAGGACCAGCCAGTTGGCTGGCCCAAAGGCTTTCTGATTTTTCTATGTTTGCCCCTTTACTGAAATACCCTTTCGTAACCCCTGACAACCGCGAAGTAACAAGGGTATTATGGGAAATGGAAGTATCTAGAAGGTTCTAGAGGCAGGAAACGGAAATAAAATTACCAAGACATAGATATTGCCCACCTATGTAAGATTAGCCACATAACACTCTTAAGATTGGCCTCCTAACCAAACTGGTTTTTATCATTATGTCTTATATTATAGCGAAATTGAGGATTGAACTAGATCCACAATGTTGCTGGAAGACTGAAAATCTGTAAAATGGTATTTCTTTTTTCTGTAACTTGGACGTTTTGAGTTTTGTCGTGTGTTTTTGAGCCCATGCTAGGAAGAGACATACAGATCTCCACTAATCCCATAGAAAACCTCCCATACCCCAATATTTTATATTTTCGTGTTTATTATTGTTGTTAATTTTGTTCTTACATATATTTTTTATTAATTATTAGGAGTTACCTTCCCAGAGATAGAGATGCCTTTGGCATCCACGGATATGGGAAATGTATCCCACGTGATCCCAAGCATCCAACCAACCTTCGCCATTGGAACCACAGCCATCAACCATACTAAAGAATTCGCAACAGCAGCTATAGATCCAAAAGCGCAGGCGCCAACACTTGTGACTGCTGAAGCCTTGGCGTTAACTGCTCTCAACATTTACTTGTCGGTTGAATTGCAAAAAGAAATCAAGGCTGCCTTTGAAGTAGCAAAGGTTAATCCTTAAACATATAAAAGCTTGTAGGCCTACTAAGCAAAACAAGCGATGATCATAACGTAATTATTCAATAAAAACTTAAAGAACAATTCATCGTAGATATACAACGTACTAGCACATTATTTACTCACTCCTATTTCGATTCGAAACCTGTAACTTGAATATTGATTGTATAAAAGAAAAACCAAAAACTAAATTCCTTATTTTTAAAAGTAAGCGTAATAAGGATACTGGTACTAAATTACATGCGGAGGAATGTACTGTTCATGTAAAGCAAATTGCAGCATTTTGGAACAAGTTAAAAATTGAAGGTATCTTGGGGCTGTTGTTGGTAGTACTTGAGCTTTTAACATCCATACTGATCAAATCACGAAAAAAGTTAAAACATTTTAGGCCTAAGTTATATCACTTGTAAAAATTGGGTTAACAATGAAAATAAAACCATAATTATGGACTCATGGACTAAACCACACATTTTAGGAATTTATGTCGCAGAAAATTTTTTTTTTAAATATCAAGACTGCAAAAAAAAATACAAAACAGAATAATTAAACCGGAGTTTCCAAGAAAAATGGCGCTACACCATTCTGCTAAGATATTTGTTCTTTTTTTTCGTTATGAAAACCAGAAGACAGGCTCAAGAAGACAGTACCAAGGATAACAAAATAAGTTCCAACGAAAAACTTTACATTCCATCCAATCATGACCACAATGAAGGCAGAGAAAAACTAAATGATAACTACGTACCAAATTGTAACAAATTGCCAGACAAATCTTCCATCTATCATTGCAAAATCCTTAAGAAAAATTTTCAACTCACTTTCTTATTTCTACACTAGAGGAAGCCCGTGCTATGCACGGGGCAGGTCATGAATTAAGTTTACGGTCATATTTCCCGGGACATTTTACCGGCACTCATCCCGACGACTTGTCAGATTGATCGACCACTCATGCCTGCCTCCTGTTTGCATGCAGGTAGAATGGGAGAGCGCATTTGCAATGTGGGCGCGAGGAGGGGAGAAATGATTGTTTGGCCCGACAACTTGTCAGATTGAACCTTTATTGAGTTGATCGACCACTCATGCCTGCCTCTTGTTTCCATGCAGGTAGAGTGGGAGAGTGCATTTTCGATGTGGGTGTGAGGACGGGAGAAGTGGTTTTCCTTTTAGCCTTCCCTTTCCATTTAACCTTCCTTTTAGTCGGCCTCCAGGATTATTATATAGATATTGATTATTACTATTATTAATTTATCTTGTTTATCTTATTGGTGTTTGTCTCTGATTTATTTAAGTAAAATTGTATTCAGTCAATTTTGGGTTATACTGTTAGTTATTAGTTGTTTTTTTTTTCAAATTAATTTGGGAACTTTATTCGTTGAACTGCAATTCATTAAATATTATTTTGTATTGGCTATGTGTATACAAACGAGCATTGACTTCGTTGTGGATTTCAGAAATTTTGAAAGTATAATAAAATAATGTTGTTTGCATAATTGGTTCGGTAAATTGTAATGCAAACTCATAATGTGAGGGTATTAAAAAAAGTGTTTGAAATAGGTTGGTTCCTTATGGTGCAAATTCCTTGTACTTGTTCCTTATTGTTCCCAATTCCTAATTACAAAAATATTACTAGATATTTACACGATAACAAGTTGTTATTACATCTGATATTTTTTTAAAGTAAAGAAGGAAGAAACTGAAGAAGGAGAAGGAAAAAAAGGGAAATAGTCGAAAAAACCATCCCCGGACCACGAGGTGCCCTCCAAACGGACGCGGGCGCCCCAGACCAACACCACTCTTTTGCAATTGCATGTAAGCTATACCGCAAAGAGTGCCTATGGGAGTCACCGAAGAAGATAATGGGACCAGGCAAATTTGTTGTAGCGCAAATACCTGTTGGTGGGCGGTTGGTGTTTCTAGACTCAGGATTCGTACATAAGAGACAAAACCAACTTTTGAGGTGTACTGCAATTATGGTGAACGGAATCAGAAATGATCACTAAAAACCCACCAACAGGAACGAGCGCGACAACAAAGGGGCCTGGTCCCATTATCTTCTTCGGTGACTCCCAT
>JAHWFP010094874.1:37026-67722 GCA_023313725.1 Lithobius niger | reverse complement strand
GCCCATTTTCACTCGTAATTTTTATTTTTCTTGCTTTGCTTAATGCATGGCTCCACAAAAAAAATGTTTCTAAGAAGATAGCGAAAAAATAGATTAGCCAAAGGATTTTTATGCCTCCTTGACTCCATTATTATAATTTTTTTGTCGGGGAGGGGGCCTGGCTGTCCCCCTCCCCTCGTTATTTACACCACTAAATACAATTTTTTCCTGCAGCTAACTTAACCTCTATATAAACTAAACTTTCGCCCCTAAAATACTTTCCAATAGAGTGAGTTGGGTAGTGAAAAGTTATTACCATGTTAGTACCTATGGCTGTAAGGTAACGTTCTACCAGATGGCGCAATTTGTTGTATTTAATTTTAATTTTTTTTTTCAATTGTTTGTTGTTTAATTTACGTTAAGGAGTATTCACTGTAAGCAAATTACTTTAAAAAACAAAAATAGGTCAAATATAATCCAAAGTAATTCTTTTCCTTTGGCAAAGAGTTGTCAGAAAATCACATGAAGAAACCTTGGTTGCCTTGCCTGTCGGTGGAACCAGCTGAATTATTTTGTCTAGCTGTTAAATACAACGCTCCTCCAGTTAGTAAGCTGTAGCAAGCAAGCTCACAATCGCGAAGTGACTAGACCTATGCCATGATTAAATTCTGATATATATACTTTACTCGTGTAAACAAATATAAAATGGAAAAGAATCAACCTTCCTGCTGTTATCGTACTGCAGACCTTCGCAATGACGTCATATCTGTTAAAATATACAGCCCCTATCAGTGCTGTGTAATTTACGGGTGAATTCCAATTGTTTTTATCGGGAAATTCCAATCCTGAGGTATTTCAAACGCGCGTTCACAAAAACAAAAATTGAGCTCTGTTGCAATTTATGAAATTAGGAGAACGGCTATATCATACGACATGATATGGTATACGATATGATATGATTGATAATTGATATGATGCTATTGTCACACTAGAGTGCACAGACGACCGAGAAGGCAGGGGCAACATTTAGCAAAAAGGCACAGTAAGTTTTAGCGGACAATTTTTCTGGGAACCTCTTTCTTGCCGTATTAGGCCTTTATAGGCCTTCAGACCCTTTCCCTGGCACCGCCTCACAAGCTAACATATCGAAACAGAAAAGCCATTTCTTTCTACAAAGAGGGCATTTTGCGAAAAGGGTAGGGACAACCGTGATCTTTCAATGTTTTCAAGAACATGTGTTAAACCAGCCTTTCCTTTGATTGAGAAGGATTTGGTTGTAGGACGGAGCCTGAGTAGTGAGTAGTCACAAGAAATGCTCACTTTGGGGGTGAGGAGGTTGTTCCAGATTATTTTCGGGCCTTAGGTGTAGTCGAATGTGTAGTCTAAAAATTGCAGGGCACATTTGCCTTTTGGCCAACCCCCCCCCCCCCCCCCCAACACCAAGTATGTTAAAAACGAATAAGTTTTTGAAGGCGTGTTCTTATAGAGGCGCCTTTTCTTCTTTTTACTTCTATAGATGCAGAAACGTAGTATCTTCGAGGAACATAAGGAAAATAGCGGTAAATTAAAAATGTAGATTTGCAACAGCGCCGCCATTCTTATAACTAAAACGATATCACGTGACCCATATCAGCCTATTGGATGACAGAAAATCAGGAACTTGGGAGATGCTGTCTGTAGAATACGGGCCATGTTATTGAAATGGTGAACAGGCAGGCGCCTTTGGCTAAAAATGAAGGCAAGATGTCGAAATCTATAAAATTTGGATCGGTTTTGTCGTCAAATTAGAGGAAAAAAAATTGCGATTTACGTGTGGGAACCCTGCAAACTGTCAAATACTGCATTTAATTCACGCAGGCTGAGAAACAGGCGTGACAGGAAAGAACATTATTCCGCCAGCGATCTTGATTCATAATTTGAGGCGCAATAAGGGGAAATATCACGAAACATATTATCGAATTATTCCGAGATATTCGTATTCCTCATGCTTTCTCATAAACAATCATATTCCTAACCATCTATCAATTCATGTCCTGGAATAGGATTTCAACTATTGCATTTTTACAATATTTTTCTTGCTATTTTCAGAAAAATTTCCTCATTCTCTCTTCGGCAAGTGAAGACTTTCGAAAAATCAAACAAACAAATAACGAGAAAAAATCGTGATATAGCTCTTATATTTCTTCAGTAAAAGAAAATACTTCTAACCATCAACAAACAAGTGTGGCTGTCTCTGCCATCGCGTCAGCAAATCCCTCGCTCGAGTGTCCTTTCACCTGTCGTAAAAAAAACTATCAATAGTGTTGATACTGCGAATTAGGTCCGGGAAGTAGAAGCAGAAGCATTCAATTGCTGACGATGAATCATTGACGACGAGGCATTGGTGAACACCGCTGAATAGACTTCAGAACTACACCGAGATTGCTTTTCAATTCAACATGGATTTGTTCGCAATTTTCGCTCTGTTTCTCGTTGTTTTTGTGACTGACGTTTTCTGCCAGCGGCGAGACAGTTTGTTGCCTTCTGAAAACCGTCGTCTCTACCCGCGACAGTCGCCCCAGTGGACGGCGATAAGTGACATTTTTACAGACGGAGTCTTTCCGACCAGAACGTCGGGACGTCGCCTTCCTGTTCGTGTTGTACGTCCGTTTCCAGCAGTTGAAGCTGTGACCACGACAACAGCGGCGCCAGTGTTGCAGGAGAATAATAACGTGAAAAGCAATGTTCATGTAAGTCTTTTCAATTTTTTTCTTTTACGGTTTTTTTTTTGGATTAATGTTGGATTGTTACGATTATTTGTTGAAATTTACAGTAACTGCAATTATCTACCTCCCCGGGCGATGATGAACCATGTCAATGGGAAGGAAAAATCGCAGGGTCCGACAAATGTGTAAACCAGGAACACCATATGACGTGAATTATTGTAAATCAGTAAAGAATGGCAAAAATCATTGTAAATCGTTATAAATCAGAAATAAATTACTAATCAGTAATTCTGTAAATCAAGTGTAAATCAGTAAACCACCCTACATCAGTAAATCCCTTGTAAATCCCTATTATACCCTATCTCGCGTTTCTTTTATTGGATTTGTTTCCCCGTCTTAACAACCCCAACTCCGTAGATGACCGCAGGGTTTCCTATGTTAACTTCCTCCTACTCTCAAGATGCATTCATGAAAACTGAAACTTTGTTTTGTTAGACCGGCACATCTTTTCCAACAGATCCTTGATGGCTAGGGATGGAAAGAAAGGAAAGAAAAAGCCTTTCTGATGAACTTTTACACATAATCCTCGACTGGAACGCAACCCAACCTGCTGGAGTCCCGTCGGAAAACTGGATACATTAATTGGGAACTTTAACGTGTCATCGGCACCCCACCACCCTAATACCACCTCCCGCCTCACTGCTACACCTCCGATTTGGTCTGTCCATCGTCTGATCCCACCACTTATCACACTTACTGCATTACTCCTCCTCATAACCTTAATTGCTTTGTGCTCAATGCATGCAGCTTATATGCTAACTTAGAGGTTTTCCACTTACTTTTGGCAGCTAACACACTGGACCTGATATTTATGAGTGAGACCTGGCTTAACGACACCATGCCTGTTGCATTAATACATAATGGTCTCCCTTTTGAATTCCTTCGCCATGACCGAGGCTCCCATGCGGGAGGAATCGCATTAATTTACCGTATGGGAATTAATCTTCTCATGAGCAGCTCTGCCAACGAAGTTGAATCCTTCACAGTTAGACTCCCAAAATTGAAACTAAACTTCATGTTGTCTTATATCCCACATGGTTTTAATATCGATCTGCTTTCTAAAAAACTTGGTTCCTGGCATCGTTTGCGTGCCAACAGGACCCATTCAAATCTACTTACTTATTCCTCCATTCAAAAATTTTATTCACAGTGCATTAAGAATCTGAACTTGAACTTGAACTTGAAAACAATATTCTGGGGGAATCAAATCCCTCGGCCCTCTTCCGCTTTTACAGTTTTAAATCAAAATCTACTCGTAATCTCGGGGGGGGGGGGCGGGGCCGTGGGGGGCTTGGTAATGTAATTACTTCTTCGTTTGAAAAGGCTGAAGCTTGTAACTCCCAGGTTTCTCGTCACGGTATTGTGGACGATGGTTCTTCGCCTTCTTTTCGTTCGATTCATACTTCTAGTACAACCGCTGTCTGTACTGTTGTATATCTGGGGCGGCAGACATGTGCAAGCCCTGTGCAGACTCAAGCCGGTGCCACTCTGTGGACCCTGCTGGTTTCTCTTCCTTTTTTTGCCAAAAAATTTGTGATCAAATTGCGCATGCTCTTCACATAATTTTTTCAATCTCTTTTTCCACGGGGGCTCTACCACTTATTTGGTCCACTGCATCAGTTGTCCCTATTTTTAAAAAAGGGAATGCCTCTGACCCATAAAATTATCGACCAATCTCTTTGACGGTTGTACCTTGAAAAATGTTGGAATCCCTGATTAAAGACTCGATGATTAAACATATTAATGCTTTACCTCATTAACTCTTATCAGTTTGGGTTTATGCCCGGCCGATCCACGGTGCATCAACTACTTTTGGCACTTGATAAACAGGCAGAGGCGCTCAACTTGGGCATCCAAACTCACATCATTCTTTTTGATTTTAAAAAAGCATCCGAGTCTGTCATCCATTCCAAATTATTACTTAAGCTTCACTCAATTGGTTTCCAAGAAAATCTTTGGTCATGGATTTCCACCTTCATGAGTAGACGTACTCAGCGTGTTGTCGTTGAGGGCGATATCATCAGTTGTGTCCCACAGGGCTCCGTTTTGGGACCACTTCTTTTTATTATCTTTCTTAACGACCTCACTTCTAATGGAAATTTTGTTTCCCAGGAAGAGTTTGCTGACGATCTCAAATTTCACTGTCCTGTTATTTCAGTGGTAGACACATCTTGTCTGCAGTCCAGTATCGACTCTATTTTTGAATGGTCCCTTTAATGGCAACTACCTCTATCCTCCGACAAATGTCACAGTTTCGCTATTGGTGGATCTTCCAGCAGCCTTAATTATTTATTTGGTGATTTCCAACTGAGGGAAACTTTTGATTGTTTCCGCGATATTGGAGTTTGGTTTCAGAATGATTTGAAATTCACCACTCACTGTACTTCTATTGCTGAGGCAGCCAGCAGCAGATCAGCGATGGTTCGTCATTATTTTAACTCTGGAAACCGTAACACCGGTGTGTGGGCTTATAAGGTCTCTGTCAGGCCACTGCTTGACTATGCCAGTCAGGTCCAGTCACCTAACCTCCTTAAAGATGTTGATCGGATTGAAGCCATTCAAAGGAAACACACTAAAGCGCTACCTGGCATGTATTCTTTGCCATAGTCAACGACTCTACCTCCTCAAGCTAGAGACACTTGAGTGCAGGCGCCTGAGGGCGGACCTTGTTCTAACTTTTAAGACTGTACACTGCATGCTCCCTTTGGAACTACCATTTTTCTAATTTCGCGGTAACTGTCTGAAGCTCGTCCTTCCAAGATTCCGTCTTAATTCTCGGAGGTCCTTCTTCGCTCTGAGAGTGGGACCAGTTTGGAACTCTCTTGATGATTCGTTGGTTTCCGCCCCAATGCTAGATTACTTCAAGACACGTCAAACCACCTCTATCCTTCGTCCTTTCCTTCTGCACCCCGAGCATTACTCTTTGCAACCCTAATGTGCACTTTTAATCTGGGTCTGCAGTAAGCGGTTCGGTAACGAATACTTGCACTTCCCTTCTGCCCTTATGTGCAGATCAAATGTAATATTACTATTATTATACCACGGCTGTGACGTCACGCTAACTCAACGCTATGCTAAATTTCCGTAGGTTAAATCCCGCTAACCGTGAGCGGAAGTGTACGTCATCGCAAAAAGTGTGGGTTATCAAGTTACTCAACACTTTTGCCAATAACTCAACACTTTTGACACTTCCGGATCACGTGACGGGAACGCACACACCACAACCAAAATTATATAGCGTCGAAAACCGTAACGCAATGAAAACGTACAAAAGGAATTACTTAACTTGCCGGGATATCCCAAATGAAATCCTTTACCTGAGCTCACATGTCTGGCTGGTCCATACCCAAGTTTATTCCCTCCGTCTAACTCTTCTCTTCCCCCCTTCTTCCACAACTTAAAATGGAATGACCTTCATTCCTACCGATACACCTATTAAGCTATTACCGCTGATTTAAAACAGTTCTCAAACTACAAACGCACAAAAATAATCACTTACCTTGCCAGAATGTCGGCACAATATCCTTTATCCCTGCTTCCTCACATATCGAAATTTATTCTCTCCGAACAGAGCGAACGAGCTAGCTTACCAGCCAAACCTTGCAAAACGACGCGTCGTCTAACTCCCACCCACCCCCCTCCTTCCACAAACTTGAACGTAGCCTACAGTCTGCCTACCTGCCAAAGGAATCGTCCGTTTAACACCCACCTCCCCCTCCATAAACTAAAATGGAATGACCTTCATTCATTTTGTCATAAGGTATTACCGTATTTCTTGAAGCAATTTTCACAAACACAAAACATTTTAATTAAATAAGAATTAGCTTGACGTCCCAACCGTGATATAAATAATTTATTGTTTAAATCGAGCGGTTATTGATTTTTAACCAACGGCTGCGATTGTTGTCCGGCTCTCTTATGCGAATAGGTCTAGGCTCCTCCCTCGACCTATTTGCATACTCTAGCCGGCCAATAATCGCAGTTGTTGGTTAAAAATCGATAACCGCTCGATTTTAACCAATAACTATTAAAATAATAGTTTAATTTACTATAAATCAGTAAATCAAAGGAAAATCTGTAAATCGAGCGCAAATCAGAAACGCACCCTAAATCAATCGCTGTAAGTCTGCATAACTCTGATATGAGGTAAACCAGTTTATCAAAGATCAATAAATCAAGGTAAGCCGGTACTGGTTTAGTCAAGCACTCTATCAAGTAATCAAGCAATCAAGAAAGCGTTTGTCGAAATCCTCGAGAAAAATCACGTGCTAACAAAGATGCATCCCCTTGTAAGATTGTCTCGTCTCGGCCAGAAGAATAAATACTGCATGGGGATAATTTCGAAAACTAGCCGAAATCGTCAACGTATTTATTAGTGTTTAAATTGACGAAGGTCAACGACAGGCGATTTGTGGTCTTAATTACATTAGCACCCTATTTTAAACAATTCTAAATAAAATTTAAATATTAATTTAAACCGTTGCATGCACGATTAAGATATTACTACCAGAGTCGCTAGCTTCGCTCGCTCATTTCGGCATTTCTGATTGTGGTGGCTTTAGTATTTTTACCGTTTAGCCCTATCAATAACTTGGTGGTCAAATGACAAAAATAAGAATCGCTGCAGTTATTTTAAATCGTTGCCAATACAAGGTTTCAACATAATGAGTGGATATAGGCTAAACCACCGTTTTGATTTAAATTTTTACTGTTTAAAGGCCGAATTTCCGCCTTCAAACGACCATAAAAAAATGGGATGGGGGAGGAAGCGGGGGGTCATAAACATATTAGGCCCCGTCAGTGTGGGGTCACCAAAGAAAAACCACTTCTGGGGCCCCCATACCCCCCCCCCTTCCCTCGTGTTGCGTGTACAAGGTTTGAAGTTGCCAGTATCAATGCTAGCTTGCGTAAGTTGTTCAATAGTGTTTTTTTTTTAGAAAAGCCTTGCCGTCTTTGTGTCTTTACCCTGTATCAGGTACTGACTGTCAGTGGTACGAACATACAAGCAAACTATGCGTTCATTATATTGTGTATGAATCACGATACATATAAGGGCTTTAAACTAAAACACGTCTTTAAATGCTGTCTACAATATTTTGAAATCCTCATTTTGAAATCAACATTTTTAAATCAGCCAATATTATGCTTTCGTCAAAAACTGCACATTTTACTTACAAAAAGGCGATATTTTTTTCGTGTTTTTTTGTTTGTTTGTTATAGGTTAGGTTTGATGCCTTGGTCGAATTTCACGAGGCATGCCTTGGTTTTTTCTTCGCCTTTTTTCCAAACTTTTTCTGTGCCTTTTTTCCCCCAAGACGCATTGAATTATAGAACGTATTTAAACAACAATTTCGTTAACTCGTTCTTACGCAGGAGATATACGTAACGAATATAAAATATGTAATGTATATGTACATTAAGTGCGGTGTTAATTAGCTGTTTTCTTTGTTAATAGATTCCTGTTTCTTTGTTTATGAACAAGAACTTCTATAATTTGGAAGACTTCATGAAAAATCTCGGTTTGAAGAATGGTAAGTTGGGTTTATTTTTTTAAAAATACCTCTTTACCGAAACCTCTAAGTAATAGCTTTTACACGCATGAAAGGAAACTTTCGGTGTGGATTTCACCTTTTTTAAAGGTCATAATTTATTGACTTGAATGAGGTTCAACGCGCAGATGGTAGGGGCACATTAAGTCAAGAATACATTACAATCCCGTATTTTTTATGGAACTGGTGTTGTAACTAATATGATCATCGGCTCCAGGAAGTGTAGGTTACTCCACAACAAAATCTAGGTTACTGCGGTGTTTTTGTTTTGGTGAAATGTGAAATATCACGAAAAAAAAAACCATCGCACGCCCACAGTTTGTTTACTACCACTCATGAGAACCATTAAATTAGATTTAATCAGCCTAACGTAGGGGTGGCATGATAATCGAAAATTCAATACTATCACTATGAAAAATTTCGTAGAGTATCGTATCGTCTTTTTTCTGACGTATCGAATTATCGAGTAAACTGACTCGTATTATAAAGATCAAATTACTGGGGTTGTCCATGGGGCCGTTAACGTTCGTTGTGATATCTGCTTGTGGTTTGATTGAAGAGGCAGCCTATTTGTTTTATAACCTTTATTGTGTTGGCTATATTTTTACGTATGTTGGTCAAGCAGCCCACTGTAGGCTTCATGTAAAGTTTTTTTTTTAATGAATAAAATTAAAATAGTTATTCTAACCTCAACATTTGTTTTATCGAGATATTATCGATTATCGCCATAATTTAAAAACCTTTATCGGGATAAAACATTTCTGTGTCGTGCTACCCCCAGCCTAATGCAAGTTGCCTGGATTGCCTTTTAACCTTTCTAAGCCTACTGATTACATCTTGTACTTGAATTCTTTCTTATATTTCCAGCTTTCTTATTGTATTTACTAACACACTACTTCTATTGGTACTATTCCCTACCTTTCCTTACGTCGTGTGTTGTGTTCTTGTTGTAACCTTGTTCTTTACCAGCCCCTTTGTCTTATTACAATTTATTAGCTCGTGTTGATGGAATGGCCACTCCTGCTAATTGTGAACCGCAAGATACCCCCGTGAAATTAGAAAAGCCCGAAGATCCATCACTCGTCTATTTCCCTCAATGCACCAAAGTCCAGAGATGTGGAGGATGTTGCTCGCATGACCTTCTGATGTGTGTTCCGACAGAAACTGAACCCATCAGTGTGAACGTGAGTTAAATTTACATTAATTAAAAATATCTTTCTATATGCTGACGAAAATATATATTGCCTGCAATTGCTAGAATTTCTTCTTCTAATGCAATCTCTCCCTGCAGAAGAACTTGTTGGCTTTCCTGCTAGTTCGGTAGGTTATCCTGCTTATTTCTGCTCTAGGCTGCAGAAATACCCTAGTTCTCGCCTACTCTCTGAACCATTCACATTCGGCGCAACCGTGCCGAGGCCCTTGAATTCCTGTCGACCTTTGCTCATCGTTCTGGGTTGATCGCACATGAAGCTTGAGCCTACTTTCCGATCTCATTACCTCTTCGTCTTTACCACTCTACTTGGACATCACGGACTCTCCAGCGGCCGTTCCACGTTCAACGAGCCATTCGTCAGTGCGACCATCATCACCTGCCATTTGTGGCCGTTCCGGTCATTCGATCGTTCTTCCAGCGGTCACGTTGAGTCTTACGTCTGGTTACGACCTTTCTATCAGTTCGTCTTGGCCACTTAACTGGACATCGTGGACTGTGGTCATTGAGTCTGCCGACTCGTCTTGCCATTCGCTGGGCCGTTCGCAAGTGCTGCTATCACCACCGGGCATTCGTCGTCCCTTGCCTTCAGTCATTTCTTGCAGTGGTCGTATTTGAGGTCTGTGCCTGCCTGCGACCTACACTGCTTCGTCTATACTCGACCGTCACAATTTGGCCACTACGACCTTCGTTGGATCAGTTATCAGTGATTCGTTGCCCGACGGTTGCCCAACGTTCATCTTCAACACCTTCAGTCCTTTCGTGCCTCAATGCCCCCCCCCCCCCCTCCTTTCGGGCCTGTCATTCACACCGATCGTTGCTTTGATGTCCTGTTTAGCTACCACCTCAACTGGCTGGCTGTATTAGGCACCAGCTCTTCACGTTTGCCTGGGCCTTTGTCTACTACTTCTGTTCGGCTTTGCAGCAAGTCTTTTCCCAGAATTTTACACGTAGCACTCCTCGTTCGACATCGTTCCTCGTCTTATCCTTTGTTCGCAGCTGTTAGCTACCGTCACCCTTCCGTTGCAAAGGGGCTGCGTCAGTCTCTTCTGCACGACCGTTACTTGTCATGACGAATGATTAACGACAAGTAGCTGTGGGGCCACTCGCCTACCAAGTATTGGCCCTTCGCCTGACGTCACCTCATAGACTACTACATCCTATTGTTTGCTGATGCTTTCAGCGGCCGGCCTTCACTATCGACCTACTGTGCACTTCGCAAAAACTAAGCTATGCTGCGACACTGACACACTGCCTTCTGTCTTACGAACAAACCAGGGCATTCGTCTTAAGTGGTCCTTTGCTTTCAAGACTTGCATGACTGGGATGCCATACACGACCACAGCTGTGCGTCACTAAGGGCTGACGATAAACAAGTGTGGACCAGCTCTTCTGCCTTGTGCTGGCCCTTCGTCGTTCGTCTTTTCGCAGCATTCTGCATGTTGCAACATCATTACTGCTTACAGGGTCAGTCCTATCTGACCGGCCTGCTAAGCTCTTTAACTGCCCTTAGTCCTTCGTCTGCCTATCAAGACCTTCGGCAACTGCTGTCCTTGTTCACCGCCATTCAACATCAACTATACACTGTCGTCATCCGAAACACGACATATGGCGCCCTTTTGTTATTCAAGACTTCATCAGAAGAAGGAGCAGGTGGAAGCTTTGTCCAGTCTGGGTTTCAACCACATGCATCGACAGTGCGAACTTATGGTTTGGTATTATACATAGATGAACGACAAAGTTTCTGAGACCCCGTCCTTCCTATCAGGCAGTCGCTTCCACTCCTTCGCAATGCTAGACATGGTCGTATCCATGGTATCATTCGACGCTCCTAGTCACCTTCGTTTTCCAGATTGCTGTCCGTCGCTCCATCTGTTGTACTCTCTTCTAGACAGTCGCCCCTCCACACTTTCACTCCTTGCTTCTTTTCATCCTGCATTGACGACCTCCTGTAGTTTTCGGACCTCCGTCCTTTGTTACCTTGCATCCTTCACTGCCTTTCGTTTGCAGGTTTCCAGGTCGTCATTTTTCCCTAACCACCGCGCATCTTCATTATCGTCCTTCGCAGAGAAATGAATGGATGGCACAGCACTACGTCCGAACAATGTTGCATAAATGTTACAACAAGCATCCTGAGCCTACACCACTGCCGAGCGATCACGTCCGCCATACTTCGTTCATTCCACGGCCACCTTCAAAAGCCGCTGTCGCTACCCATTCGGCACGGTTCCTCTTTGTTCGCACCTTCGCCCCTTCTTCTTGCATATTGCTTGCCGACTATGCACAATTCTTGCAGCGAATAGTGTCTTGCAAGGAGGGGGGGGGGGGGGCGACCAAGGTTCTTATTAGATCTTCATCGTTCATCTGACCCGGTCGTCACACCGCCCTAATGGTCATTTCTACACTCCAGACTTGTTACTCCTCTCCCATATTGATTAGCACTGAGGTTCCAGATCCGCGATGACTTTCTCCATTCATTCCTGCAAGCAGAATGCATGCCATGTGTCCTTCACGTGATCTCGGTTCTCGACCCGTTCTAGAATTACGTCTCCTAGCTCAGTGCAGCAACCGAATAAATTCACATTCACTTCTACTATGCGGTGAACCTTCTGTTCATGGTCGCATCGTCAGTTCCACCCTTCTTTCTAACGACCCTCTTTTACGTCTGCCACGCTCAAGATTTTCTTCGGTCATTCTTACCTCAGCTATAACATCGAGGTTTCGGCACCTCTAAACTCTCAGCGCAATTTCATCACTTTTCGTCATTAAAGGCCGGTTGCCGCCAAATTAGCATTGCAGTATCAAGGCCTATAGAGTTCTCGCTCGCAGGAATAAAAGGAATGCACAAAGCAAAACTTTTAAACGCAACAAACAAGCCACGTGACTCCTTAATTATTGAGTACAAATTTGGTACGCCATCTTTCACTTGGAAACAAGCTATGAAGATAACCGATATTAGTGTCACTAGATGGCGCCAGGGGATTTTCTTTATATTTTTCCATGGCACCATCCAGTGACTTTAGTATCGTTTATCTTTATAGCTTGTTTCCAGGTGCACGAAGGCGTACCAAATTTTTACTCAATAATTAAGGAGTCACGTGGCTTGTTTGTTGCGTTTAAAAGTTTTGCTTTGTGTATTCCTTTGCTTCCTGCGAGAGAGAACTCGATAGGCCTAGATGCTGCAATGCTTATTTGATGGCAACTGGCCTTTAACACTTCTTGGATTCTCCAAGTAAATGAATCAATTGGCTGATCAACAATCTGATTCGAACAAGACTAATCTCTCGACCTGACACATTCTCATCCTGGGACCAGCAGCCGGTCCAGTACGCACAAACACGACGAACAAATGTTCGCACCTTTCATCAACCTACCATCCGTTCGTCCGGCACTACTTGCCTTGCGACCATTATGGCCTATCAAGCGTTCACCTATCCTACGGGTTCCTGTGATGATGTCGAAAAAAACGTCCGCCACAACTGCCTTTCATCTCACCTTCGGTTTCTGCCAAAAAAAGAAGAAACCCATCCGGCACTATTTCTAATCACCGTTTGTGACTATCATCCAGCCTTCAAATGCACCACCACATGTTACAGAAGTCAAGTAAATTCGCCACCCATCCGTCCACTAGATTTGCTAGCAACCTCATCGCTTCATGACCATTGAAGGTAATTCAGCTACCTGCTGTGTTGTAGCTATTTATCGTTCACCCCTAACCTGTAAGTGTCCACGATGGCCTCTGGATCTAATGCTCTTCTCCTTATCAAACGGTCGTTGTATCTCAATACAGCGAACGTTGGATAATTCCCCTTCTTCCCTTCCCTTTCTTACAACGAATCGGGACATACTAGACGCTACAAGAAGCAAGACAACACCTCATTTTACTGGATTCCCCACACCCAAGAAAACGACCCCCGTCCTCACTCTTGTATTCCTGTCGTTTCAGGTTCGCAGAATCCGTTGACTCTGGGGCAGCCAGCTCGTAGCTAGGGCACACATTACTATGGTTTCACCGCCATCGGTAACGAAGTCTGCTGCATGCTGGAAATTGCAGGTAATGTACATTTTTGTCGGCACATAGAAACATCAAAATACCAGGGGCACCTGGTCGATTTTGGTTTCTATTGCCTAACCGAAAATAGACAGTACCTGTACCCGTCTTGCCTCCCAACTTGAGTTACCTAGTAACAATTGAAGGGCACGAACGATGAAGCCAGACCAAGCGCCAGTTATTTTTTAAGAGGACTGCGTCATACATGTGCAGAAGGATAAGCTACCAAGCTGGCAGGAAAGCCAACGAGTTCTTCTCTAGGAGGAGATTGCATTAGAGGAAGGAATGCTAGAAATTGCAGCAAATGATATTACTGTAATGTTTTGGGACAATTTTTTTAAAACTGAGAATTCAAATAAACTAATCAGTCGGTATCTTCATGCAACTGATCAAACCTGTTTAAGTTTGAAAAAATATACAGGTGTGGTATTGTTTGATGAAACTGCCACTCCTCGTCCACTATTTCTTTGTTGATTTAATCAATATTTTATCTTTATCGCCTCGTTTGATGTCATAACTTTCAGTTTGGAAACCGACTCCAAAATTATAAATAATAAAGGGAGAATTTTGGCCGCATACACACCAAGAGATTATAAATGTGGGAGTATCCATGTTGTAATTCTAGCTTTGTATTCCACCACTTGTCACATTGTCGTGTAGGAAAGAAGCTGTGGATTCCTGGCTCCAGGCTACGTGATTCAACAGTGACAAAATCGTATGTTACCAAAGAAATGCTACGACACATTTTTCATGCAGCTAGGAGGTAGATACAGTATTTGTCCCAGCCGGGAAAAACAAATCTCTTTCCTTGTGTCAAGGTTGCGTAAATGCTACAGCTTACGAATTTGCATGTGCTTGGACTAAGCACAAGTGATATTTTCCCCACAATTTGATTGTGTAAAAACCTACACAGCGTATAGTTAAATGTACATTATCCACAAAAGTAAAAACGGTTCGACAAGTCCGCATGGGGCTGCATGGAGTCGTGACCGAGAAGAAGTGGTAGAATTATTTTCGAATCTCCTCCTAGTAGTTTATTAAAATAAGTGGCTTTCTAAAATCTTAAATTCAAAATGACTAGTTGAAAACTGATGCATATCGGATTACATCCAATTCAACTTTGGAATATAAATTAACACTTAACACCACCACGAGCTAGTAGAAAGAAATTTCAACTTGAATTTACGAGATTTCACCTGTCCCCACACATCTGGCTCGTCGTCGTCCATGAAAAGTTCTTCAGAAGAAGGGGGCAGGTGATATCCCCGAAAATTCAAGTTGAACTTTATTTCTGCTAGTTCGTGGTGTCATAAGTGTAAATTTATATTCCATACGTGTCCGAAATTTGCCACTGTAGTAGCCAAGAAATCCAATTCAAATAAGGAAATAAAGAAAAATCTTAGGTTTGCAAGGGGGGGGGGGGAATTGAGGCTTAATGGCGCGTCGACAACTTGGTCAACTTGGTTAGGTTTGCAAGGTCTAACAATAATTACTCTTACATTACGTTGCTATACACAAAAATCCAACCTAATGGCGAGTAAGGTAAGGAGTAATAATTAAATTTTTTTTTTGATTTAGTTTGCCTTTTGGTGTCCACTTTATATCCTTTTGGGGAGAAAACAAACACACATGAACTAACTTGGCTGTGATCTTGCTTGACAGTGCCCTAAAGAACAAGTATTATTTACCAATTTTTCCATTTATGATGAAATTGGGTAAAAGAACGGTTTCCAACGGTCTTTTTGTAGGATTGTTTAAAAGGACAAATATTGTTGCATAGAACTGTAAATATTTCCCCCCCCCCTTAATAACAATGACGTTTATTCTTACAACTTGCCTCTTTCAACTTAACCTCCACCCCCTTCCAACATTTTTTATCTAAGGCTTGGCAAATAGCAAAGGAGTTTGATATTTTTCATAAATGTATGGTATAACACGTCTAACTATCAGTAGTCAGTAAATCAGATTACGAGTCCAGGAAAATACACACTAACCACCACGATGAACACTTCACCAATTTCACTTAAATTTTCGATGAAGCTTGCTACTCCCGTTCACTTCTTCAGAAGTTTCAAAATACACCCAAAAAAACGTCCGAAACTACATGTTAAAAGATGGTCTGTTTTTGTGTGTGTGTTGTGCAACTTCTGAAGAAGATGAACTGGAGTAGCAAGCTTCACCGAAAATGTAAGTGAACATTGGTGAAGTGTTAGTCGCGGTGGTTAGTGTGTATTTTTCTCGACTCGTGTCGTATTTAAACCACTGTAAACACCGGTTGCTGGTATTTTGTGAAATCAGATTACGGTACGGATTAAACAATTAAGTATACTATCTCAATGCAATAAAAACTAGCATAAAGTTTTAAAAACCTTTAAAACAGGAACATAATGTAATGAAGTCGGGTTCTTGATAAAATTTTCTATGAAGTGTGTCTATCGCTTACGACTAATGGCCATCCTAACATTTCGGTTTTGTCCATGTAAACGTTTTATAATTCGTAGCGAAAGACAATCTTTAGCGAATTGCCATTTTTAGTTGACACTAGATTGTTTTATGTCACACAGGTAATGAAAGCCCGATTTCATCCTGAAAGCAACTCGTATGAGTCTGAAGGATTGCACCCAATTACCCTTGAAAAACATCTGACTTGCGAATGCCAGTGCAGGTAGGAAAAAAAGAAAATAAAAGAAACAATAACTTTTCAGGTCATCGCGACATATGATAATTACCTAACACTTTCAGAATTGCGTCATTCTTTGCAAGTAAAATTGACTGCTTTACATTTTGTTTATAGAGTTAAAGCCGAAGATTGTAATGCGATGCAAGAGTACCGAAAGGAAGAGTGTCGCTGTATTTGCACCAATGAACACGAATCCGAGGACTGCGTTGACCCCAATAAGTTTTGGGATCCTCAAAGCTGTAAATGTGCATGCCGTAACAGCCATGATTGTTCAACAGGGTTCTTTTTCGATGAACATACTTGCACGTAAGTTTGAACTTGTTTCGTAAAAGATGAAAGTGCTATCAGGCAAACACAGTAAAAAAATGTAATGTTTCAACGCTTCAAATAGCGCCGTTTTCAAGCCACAATAATAAAGTGTGCCATGATGCTGTGTCATGGCAACTAGCTGTTCTCGGTTAAGCTGAGTAGGAAATGGTCTAGTAGGACACCATGGTTTCAAACTGCCCCATTTGTTTTTGCACTGCCGCAACCCGAAGAAGCACACTGCAAGCTATACCTCAGGTGGCCTTGCAAAGGTGAGTTTGGGGTTTGGCGTTTTCGGTAGGTGGATGTCACCCCCAGCCATGCACTCACAATCGCTTAGCTCACCACATGCTCATACGTGAAGGCTTCGATGCTGAATAGAAAACAAGTTTGCTATTAAGTAAAATAAGTAGCAATAGAGCATATAATTACACATTTCAAAGGATTAACCCTTGAAGGACTCGCCTTTGAAGCTGACTCGTTAGTTGCCTTTGTTATGGCGTTGGTGTTGTTTGGCATTGACGCGTGAAGTCACCACGTGCATCGTTGTGATTGGTTGTTACAATTTTGGCGTATGGTTCAGTGCAAGCAAAATTGGCCCCTCGTGTATGGTTCGGGACAAGCGAAATTATATAGATGGTTGAACAGGTTAACGATAATTTGGAATGGAAGACCCTCCTTTATAAACATGCTAGGGAAATCATTACTAGTTCAGCCAGTTGATCACAGAGGGCATTCAGGAGGTTCCACTTGTTATTTTGTGGTCAGTACATGTGAATGCCACAACAACCCTAACTACTGAACTAAATTGCTCAATTAATGCAGCTGGAGGGCTTGTACAAATGATTGTTTTGAGAGGAGAGCATTTTTCATAAGCAGTTTTTGGAGAGGTCCCACTCTAATTGAGGTCCTGGTGAGTCCCCGATCTGGACTGGACACCCTGTGCAGTTGCACATTCTACTCACTGGATAATCTAGCCCTGTTGCTCAATGGGTACTTTCGTGGTGAATATTCTTGTGCGTAGGCAATAAAAAACAAGCGGCTACAGCGACTGCCTAGTCGGACCGGTCTTCTGTACAGTTCCTCCACTTCCAATGTTGAGGCGCACACCTCTATCATGCACTACAACGGCTATCTCTATTATACTAATCTAAAAGCAGTAACCATCACAATTGCCGGTTAGAAATGTGTTAGCCTTTAGGCCCGATTTACATTTTAGGCGTAATTGTCAGCTTTTAGGCCTAATTTTAACCAGCAGTTTTAATTTCGTAAGTAGCAGCTAACGGAGATATGGATTGTATAGTAAGCCTATTCATTTTTGCAACACGGTACGCCTTCAGGCACACAGTTACAGTGTTACAACGTAACACGCAATGTAGCCTATATAGATCAGTGGTAGTAGGGAAGTGACGAGAGAGACGCTGTTGATGAAGCCAACAGCGACTCGTAGCAACTTGACGTTGCCATGGTAACATGATTTTAGGCCTAATTTTCATTTTTGAAACTAAAACTAAAACTGTTGTTTTGCTGATTCAGACCTGCAATGCCACTGCACCATAAGAGACTTCTGAGGCATGACAACATAAAACAAAAAACAAAAAATTTATTTATTTATTTATTTACTTTAATAAAAGTGTAGGTCGAGTTCATTTTGGGCCATGCGGTAGAAAAAGCAAGAAGTTTTCAACTGTTAATATTTAAGTGTATCCCAAAGCTACAAAGAGAAAATTGCATGGTTTACATC
The DNA here is from genome assembly GCA_023313725.1 of Lithobius niger. NCBI lineage: Eukaryota > Metazoa > Arthropoda > Chilopoda > Lithobiomorpha > Lithobiidae > Lithobius > Lithobius niger. The sequence continues at coordinate 49,438 of JAHWFP010094874.1, read as the reverse complement.
TATGTGTTACAAATTAAAAGTATGCTAACAGTCAAGAATAAACAAATACATGCATTTTCAAGAGTAAAACTAGACAAGAACATAGAGTGATAAAAGATTATAAAACAAACTTATTTAAAAATAAAAGTTAAGTAGCCTACAAATGAACCATTTTCTTAATTCGTAGTTTAATTTTTAGCGGTAGTCAGAGTAGTAATTTCTGCAGGTAGCTGGTTCAGATTTACTGGCAAGTTAAATTTTTACATCTTGTCCTGTAAAGTGTTGCATTGGAATTTCGTATATCATGGTTTCATCCCTGTCATGGTTCTGTTTAGAAATATCCATTACTGTTTGGATTTTTAAAAGTAATTTTTAAAGTAAATTTTAAAGCAGTAGTGAAAAGTTTAGTTACAAAAGAAAATATAAACACTGACAAACTTTGCCAACAAGCATCAAGTTCCTTGTGAATGGCTTTACCTGAAGGTTTTTTGTATCAAGACACACGCTAGTGTGTCGCCCGCCAAGATGATAAAGGATAACACCTATCCAGATAATATATGAACATGGCGACCACTAGACACGTTGTGTCGATACAACTACAGTAGTTTGGATTTTTTCGGCTATCTGAGGATAAATAACAATGCGACAGAAAAGGGCTAAGACTTTGGTCGCCTGACAACATAAAAGTCACTATTAATGACACATCTTACCTTCTTCTTGTTGAAAACACGACGTGGATACGTTTGATATTTGCCTATTTACTAGTTATTGGCTAACGCCATTTTTTTTTCTCGAAATAAATTCTTCCATGCAATGAATAAAGCTGGTTCTTAGCTCATTTTACATGTATTGCTCTTGGGATGTGCCGTTTCCATATGGAAACTTTCTAATTGGTCAAGGAGTTTAGAAGTTAGGGAGCAACAAACGACCATATTGATTGTTTTACATTGTTATTACGCAACAATGTCAAACTGAACATTAAATATATCCATGCATTTGCGAGGGGACAGTATTATATCAAAAACCAAAACTGGTAAAAGGTGCCGCCAAGTTCCGAATGGTTCGGCCCTTCAAAGGAGTGATATCAACACACCAAAACATTCGCTAAGTTAATCGCACCGCTTAATAATTCGAAGGTTATATGAAAACTAGAACATTGCTACTTTCAGTTTTTGATGATATCACTCCTTTTTTTTTAATTGTGTATTGGCTCAACTCCACTACCGTGCAGATGTCAAAGTGCCACGTCAACAAGAAATTGGTTTTCAACAATTTGCTACTACCTTTTGCCTATAGGCCGAACCATTCTCAAATCAGTCACCTCTTTATGGGTGTTTGGTTTGGTTTTAATTTTGTTGTGATTTGTTTTATTTAGTTAGTTAGTTTTGGTGTGTTGATATCACTCCTTTGAAGGGCCGCACCACTCTCAACTTAGTGGCCTCTTTATCAGTTTTTGGCTTTGGTTATTTTGCTTTGTTTTTACAGTTGGTTTATTTTTCGTGAATTGGACGTGAATACAATTTCTTTGCAACGTTGTTTAGATTTATCGTGATGTACTAGTGTGTGTCTAGGCACGTACGTCTGTATCCACGTTCTCATTGTCCGAACTTTGGCCGTCCAATGACAGACGATGCCGACAATACTAACAATGGTTATAACAATATTTTCGTACTTACGCGCCCTCGCACGCCATCCCTGTTACGCCCCCAGGCTCCAAACCATAAAAGGTACGCTGTTCGTATTGTACTGCACCCATTCGTCCAATTTCGTAGCTGGAAGCCTCCCCGTTATCTCGGTATCAATGAATAATCACCCTGTGGGATTTAACATGGGGATGAGAGAATTAGCTAGCTAATTACACATTTATAACGTTATTGAGGGTCATATGTTGTATTGAGAGCAGCTTAGCTGGCATTCCTACACGAGTTAATTTTTGTCAGGTGGGTCATTGCTCTCGATTTCAACACAATTTAAGCTTTTGTGCCGCATTATTATTTTTCCCCAAGTACCTGAAATGTGCCCAACTATGCTTCAAGATATAAGACACTGACGCTATGGCGCCGCGCTATAATGGTTTACAACCTCGACAATTGAACTGATGTGATGTTTGTTGTGATGATTGTTGCCTAACTTGGCGCGACACACTAGCGTGTGTCTAGACTAATAAGAAATACTGATCATTTGAAAAATCTAACGAACGCCACACAAAAAAAATAAACCAGAATGCTAGATTGGTGTTTCCATCTCAAAATTGCTAAAAAAAAAAATAGATTTCATCAATTTGGACCAAAATTATCGGATATCTACCCTAAAAAAACCTTATTAAGGATTCCCGCCAAACTTTTCGTCCATGTGAACTCGTGATATCAAACGCCAAGCTCTTTTGCCAAGCTAACCCCACCGACTACGACTTCAAACGTTAAATGAAATATTTGAAAATTGCACAGTAAGCAATTTTATATATATTATGTAACCTTCGCACTATTATCGGTGGGATTACCTTGGCGAAAGAGCTTGGCGTTTGATATCATGACTTCACACGGCCGAAGAGCTTGGCGGGGATCCTTAACAAGTATAGTTTTGGGGTGGACAACCAGTGTGTCGCCCGCCAAGATGATAAAGAATAACACCTATCCAGATAAAAAATATATGAGCATGGCGAGCACTAGACACGTTGTGTCTTTACAGCTAAAGTAGTTTGGCTGTTTTCAGGCGTGTGAGGATAAATAACAATGCGACTGAGAATGCTGAAACTTGCTTAATCGGGAGACTTTGGTCGCGTGACAACATAAACGTAACCGTTTGTGACACAACTTAAAGTTTCCTTGTTGAAAAAACGACGGTAAAAGAGCTTGGCGTTTGATATCAGGACTTCACACGGTCAAAAAGCTTGGCGGGAATCCTTAACAAGTTTTGTTTTGGAGCAGATTACTTACTACTATTTACTAGTTAGAACGCTTTTCTTGTGTCACGAAAATAAATTCTTCCATGCGATGAATAAAGCTGGTTCTTAGCTCTTTTACATGTATTGATCTGTAGATATGCCGTTTTTGTTAAGGCGTCTTCTAATTGGACAATGGTTAAGGGGTTATGGACCTCTAAACGACCAAAGTGATTGTTTTACATTGTTTTACACATTGTTATTATGCAGTGACGCCAACAGCAAAGCCAGATGCAAGAGGTAGACTGAAGAAAAATTGTTTTGGTTTGTGTAAGGCTTGTACAATTCAGCTGCTCCTTGAATTCAATTTCAATTTATTCAACAAGAACCTTGGTTTGGAGCCGTACACTCTACAACGTACTAAAATACATAAAGAAAAATCTTAAACCACTGCTTAGTCAGTGAACCAAACCACTAAACAGCCAAAAAGATGCTACAATGCGAAACCCTATACCCACCGCCCACAGCATAAAGGAACACAGGCCCGTTCCACCATATCTACTGCGTGTAGCACTTTCACCACCGTGTACAAGAGAACGTCGGATACACAGCACACCACAGCACCCTGGGTATACCGGACACAGCACACTGGATACACTGGATTCATAGCACACTTTCCACGCAGCCCACGTCCCACATAGCACAATACTGTGCATAGCACAAGCAAATGCCGTGTATCACACTCTCACCACTGTGTACTAGAGAATGAGACTGGTTGCACCTGTACGCCAACACCCGTACTACCACAGCAACCGTAGCACAACTTAAACGGAACCCCTAACACCCCCCAGCTAGCCGCAGTCTTCGTTCTCCGGTTGTAGACACCGGACAGTGGGGTGGGGTGGGTTGCTCCTTGAGCAATGTTTCATAACAATACAAAACATTAAAAAAAATGCCAATCAGCAAACGCCAGTAAACTGAATATTAACTAAATCCATGCATTTGCAAGGAGATACAGCAGTACTAACAAGAAAAATTAATATATGAAAAAAGGTGGTCCTTAAAATGATGTAACGAAAGCCAACACAAAAATAGACATGGACCACAAAACTAGATTTGTGTTTCCATCTCATAATTGCTAAAAAAAAAAATGGATTTAGTCAATTTGGACCAAAAAGATCTGATATCTACCCCAAAACAAAACTTGTTAAGGATTCCCGTCAAACTTTTTGGCCATGTGAAGTCGTGATATCAAACGCCAAGCTCTTTCACCAAGCTTATCCTACCGACCAAGACTTCAGACGTTAAAGGAAATAAGTAAAAATTGTGCAGTAAGCAATTTTCATGCATTTAATTTAACCTTCGAACTATTACTCAGTGGGATTAGCTTGCCACCAAGTAATACTTATGTAGGTAAATAGGTAAATGTCGATTGTGACTCGCTCATTACTATACTACTGCTACTACTACTAATACTACTACCACTACTACTACTACTACTACTAATAATAATAATAATAATAATAATAATAATAATAATAATAATAATAAATACCTGTCAGAAAATACCAATATTTCGTCATTGGGTGCATTGCTTTGTCAGAAGTTTCATTTTTAAACATGATGATGATCCCAGATAATCATCCACCACTACTCAATAAAATGGATTTGTGGAAAAAACACTGTGAGCAATGCGACAAATATAGAGTAACCTTATAAAACCTTTTTTTAATTAGAGATTTTTAAACTTTTATGTTCATGTCTTTGTCCCAATGAAATATGTTTGAGTTTTATCTCGTAAAGTGTTAGTTAAAACGAGATTTTATTATAACAAATGTGCCCTGTCCATTCCAGATGTCTTCCCGTTCGCACCAATGGCGTTGTCTTTCCCAGCAGAAAAAGTGGTTTAAACACACGCGCACATGCACCTTACGAAGTCAACGATGAAGAAGTGGAATTTGTGGATGAAACACATGAGACCTCACCATGGTTTATCAGCAATGTTATGCGAACAAGGCCGTTAAGAGGGAAGAACCGTCAAGGAACTAGAAAAGACATTTGAAAATGTTTTAATTAAGACTCGTGTAGAAAGACCATAAAATATATTAGTACAGACTGAGAAGAGTTTGAAGTATAGATATTTGTAGGAATTGAAGTGCCTAATTGACTCATGTTATTATTGTCGTACAACCCACAAAGTAAATACACTGTGTGCGGCTTTAAGCACCTGACATTAAAAGCTTTGGCAGTCTTTTTGCCTTGTCATTTAATGTAGCAAAAGGGCGGGATCTAGGGAAGGGTAGAGGCTAGGGATGGGTCGGTAACCGAAACCGAAACCGAATTTTCGGTTTTAACTGAAAACCGACACCGAAACCGATTAGGATTTTGTGTCGGTTTTTCGTACGGTGTTCGAAAATCAAAAAAATGATTTGTTGTTTTAAATTTTTTTAAATAATTATAATTTTCTACGTCTAAATGACAGCAAAGCTCCTAGCTATTAAAGAGAAAATAGTAGAGGAAATGGCGCCACAACTATACCCACAGCTATGACGCTGCTGAAAGTGAAAGCAGGAGTAAGTTGAAGCTAGTAATACAACTGTTGCAAGAAAAAAAATTAGGAAAATATGGTTGGGGTGGGTGGTGGCAAAAATCGAAACCGGAACCGAAACCGAGGTTTTTTGGGCGTGAAAACCGAAACCGAAACAAAAAAAATGAAACCGACCCATCCCTAGTAGAAACACTCCAAGAAAAATCAGGGCCGGCTCAAGACAATATGAGGTCCTACGCGAATTCAGTAACTGGGGTCCTCAGGGTCATAACTATAGTATTAAAATAATTTTCCCTATATATTTTCATTCGCGTTTGCTTTGAATCATTAAACAACCGACCAAGCTAATATCCATTTTACTTTTTTTTTATTACCTAAAAGAATGTGAATCACAAAAACAGTAAATAAAGTTGCAAAATTTTTAAATTACAGCCATGAAAATGGAATAGAAACAGCAAACAAAACCGTTACTAGCTACACCAGCAGATAAAAACCACACAAAGAAACAAATAAAAAAAAATACTTTCCAAAGGGGAAAGAAAAGTAAAAGAAAAGAAAAAGTAGAGATGAAATAGGGGAAGGAAAAGAAAAAAAATTAATTTTACCGTTTCACGTTTCTCATTTCCTATCAGACTGCCACCTGCCGACAAAAATGCCAGCCGCAACCACTGGTTTCAGTTTCGGGACGCACAACGCTCCGACAAATCGAACCACATTAATTCCCGAAGTTTCTAGCAGCAACCAAAGATTCTCACCCCTTTTTTCTCTTTACTTTGACACAGTATAAAGGATTTTAAATCAATAATCTGCTTTCTGGCAATAGTGAGATGAGTGCTCCTGATCTGACGCTGGGGCCCATTGCGGAGCTCGCGTGCCCCTTGAGCCGGCTCTGAGAAAAATACAACATTACAAAATGCCGTAATCGTCGAAAAACGCTGGAAACTTTCGCCAATGCTCATTAAAATGGAGAAAAATTCCTCTTCAACCCTCTCCAAGGTTTCATTCTGGATCTCTCCTTAAGAGGAAGTAGCTATTTCAATCCCTCATCACATTCATTGTGGTGAATTCAGACGTTTCTTCCAGTTGTCTTTTAGACTTCAGTAAATGAAAAAAAAAATGTTTTCGTAGGTTTGGACTTGCAACCATTTTGTGTGTACTTCGCCTCAGTCTTGGTGCTGTCGGTCACACGACGTGCGTGATGTAGTGGTGTGAGCTGTTGCAAGATTCGTTCCTTTTTATTCCCCCATATTAAAGAAACCAGTAAAGAACTTGCACAACTCACGTTTTCAATTATAATCAAGATTGATATTTTTGTTCTAATATAACGAATACGGGGCAAGATGATGAACACTTTCGTAAACTCATTAACAGCGACGACGCTAAGGGGTGGGGTGAGGGGGGCCGCCCCCTGGTGCCCCCCCCCCCACCATCAGATTAAAATCAAAACGTATAAACGAAGAAAATTCCGGTCACTTAAAAAAACTATGTTAGTTTTTTTTCACTGCGACAGGAAGGACTTGAGGTCACATCAGTGAAGCCTAGTTGTTACTGTGAGAGTTGTAAAATGACCTTTTTTCAGCTGTATTTAAAACTATTCCAAAAAAAACACTGGTGTAAAAAACAGTTAAGAACGTTGGGTGTTAGAAAGAATTGCAAGATTGTTATTTTTACTTTTAATCTTTTTTTTTTTGGGGGGGGGGGAGGGGGTTGGGAGGAGGAACCGCAAAAGTAGAATTTTTCGGTTCGCTCCCCCTGGCTAAAATTGCGTCCCCACTGTCGCCTCCCAAGTAAGGTGATTCCAGCGTCGTCCCTGTTTGTAAGGCTGTTCGGGGAGGTCTAGTAATGATTATATCAAAAGTCCTGATGACAAACTGGAGGTAAACTGGCTTCGCTATACCATAAAATACCCAAAGATAAGTAACATTTTATTAGTTTTCCGTTAAAATCTCAGAATCTGTGGGTCCTACCAAAAACTGTTCCCTACAAAAGTTAAAGAGAACAAAATTTACCGCAAACTTCATTCTATTCATTTTTGCTCTAGCACCAGTAGTTTAAGAGATACTAGCGGAGTCGCTCGCTTCGCTCGCTCATTCCGCGTCGTCTCGCTGCACTCGAGGAGCTTTCATGCTGCAACCCTTATGCTGCTGACAGACATTCCACATCTAAAACGATCAAGAAAATGAGTGCAGTGCGCGTTTTTCGGAAAGCTTCTGTTCATAAACAAAAAACGGCTTCGCTGTTTAGAAAACCATCCCCCTTCTGCCATGCGCCTAAACTGTCAAGAAGCCAGGAGGTGAGACACGTGATTTCAATACCCTAGTCGGCCTTAGCTTAAAGAATACGCTCGAGGAGCTGTCATGCTCCAGCTCTTAAGCTGCTGATAGACATTCCACATCTAAAACAATCAAGAAAATGATCAGAATGTAGGACGCGTTTTTCTTAACGCTTCAGTTCATAAACAAACCATATGGTAACCATACATCACTCCAACGGTCTGGCCACCAAATAGCTACATGCGCCTCTTGTTCAGATTGTTAGCCATAATACCACTGAAAACAAAAGCCTCGATAAAAGCATTGTTTTTCTGGCACATGCATGAACTGACCTTGAGCTAGGAGATGAGACACGCGATTTGTAGCCCAGTCGGCCTTGGCTTGAAAAATCCATTCCCTTTCTAGCATGCACCTAAACTGACAATGAGCCAGGAGGCGAGACACGCGATTTCTTCCCCAGTCGGCCTTGGCTTGAAGAAGCCATTCCCTTTCTGGCACGCGATTGAGCTATCATTGATCCAAGAGGCGAGGCATGAGATTTGGACCCAGTCAGGCTTGTCTTGAAAAAGCCATCCCATTTTTGGCATGCACCTAAACTGACAATGAGCCAAGAGGCGAGACACTCGATTTCTTCCGACTCTATCCATCGGCGCTGCAAGACCGTTTCAACGCAAGTTGCTGCATGCTTGAGCTAAACATGCTTGGTAATTTTATCATGCATATTGCACACTCCTTTGTGCCGCTCTTGATTTTTTTATTCCAATAAATTTTGCAGACTTTACATGGGTTTCCTTGTTTCACAAAATTTAAGAATTTTTACTTAAAAGCCATATCCTTCCCCGCTACGTGTGATGCTTTGAAACAGCAACCACATGTCGCCCATATTTTTTTACTAATATAAAAGATTTCGTGCAAGGCATTTTCGCATTTTTTTTCCGCATTTTCGTAGATTTACGTATTTTCACTTAAATTTAAGGCTAAATAGGTAGTTTGTATTTGAAATATCCAAAATGCAACTCCAACAGTCGTTCCATCAGCGAGCTGCACGTGCCTCATTGTTGAATGTTGGCAGTTAGCATTGCCAGCCGTAATCCTACCGACAACACTACTGGACCACGCGCCCATACGTGGCGCAACAATTGTGGACCATCCGCGCAGCAGGAAGAGGTGATTTATTTATTTATTAACACTGGCGATAGCCAGTGTTAGTAAGGGTCGACCTAGGATCTCTGTGTTAAACTTTCAACTTTGAGAGCTTATAACTCCGTCAAAATTAAAAAATTTTAAACCAAATTTGGAATCTAGCCTTGACTAGTCAAGGCCTGTCTACAGTCCAAAAATTGTGAAATTCAGTCCAGCCAAACCCGAGATACAGAGAGGGGCCAAATAGACAACTTCTTGTTCTGCTTCTTGTTGTTGTTCTGGGGATACTTTCGTCTGTCCTCTCTACAGGTCAAACTATTTGTCGTGTAAAGCTGGTTCTTAGCTCATTTTACAGGTATTGCTCCGTAGATGTGCCCTTTCCATAAGGCCTTTTCTAATTGGTCAAATGGTTCAGGGGTTACGGAGCTCTAAACGACCAGATTGATTGTTTTACATTGTTTTAAACATTGTTATTATGCAAAATGCCATTTAGCAAACGCCAGCTGCAAGACATAGACTGAAGATTAAAGGATTTGTTTCTATTGTTAACACTTGCGATAGCCAGGTTAGTAAGGAGCATAGCAATTTACCGAGCTTAAAAGCGGCGCAACAAACCGAACAACAAATTAATTATAAAGGTGTCACACATAACCCACCCCTCACCCACCACCACACCTATTTATTACAATTCTCAAAGTAATACGGATTAATAAACAAAAACGTATCGTTAAAAGTTAAAAGTAAGGGTCTAAAAGTCAAAACCTGTAAGGAACACGGACAAGCTTTCACTGTAAGGGTCTAGGTGTCAAATTTGGCCAGTAAGACACTGCTAAGCATTAGACCCTTACTACCCGGTGATCATGTTAATGACTTAGTAAGGAAAATTGGAAATTGGCCAACAGCGAAAATCGTACACTAGAAGTAACGTAGTTCAGTAAGCCACCTTTATGCACTTACGTTAAATCGGTGTGGCATGACCCGGATTCGAACTGGCTACCCAGTTCGCCCCCAGATCACTTGCATAGCACCTTAATCTCTCCGTTGCACTTCGATGAAACGTAAGTGCATAAAGGTGGCTTACTGAACTACGCTTACACTTGTAGCAGGTTGTCTTGCTTGGAATCGCTGCCATGTTACCAAACCGAAAAAAAATGTCAACCTAAAGCAAAGTAGGAAACCCACTACCCCACTATCATTGGATCATCTCATGGGTCTTTATAGGACGATCTCGGACAGCTGTTGCTCAAAAACCGGGTAGTAAGGGTCTAATGCTTAGCAGTGTCTTACTGGCCAAATTTGACACCTAGACCCTTACAGTGAAAGCTTGTCCGTGTTCCTTACAGGTTTTGACTTTTAGACCCTTACTTTTAACTTTTAACGATACGTTTTTGTTTATTAATTTAGTAAGGGTCAGCCTAGGGTCTCTGTGTTAAACTCTTAACTTTGAGAGCTTATAACGCCGTCAAAAGTCAACATTTTAAAACCAAATTTGGAATCCAGCCTCGACTAGTCAAGGCCTCTCTACAGTCCAAAAATTGTGAAATTCGGTCCAGCCAAACCCGAGATACAGAGAGGGGCCAAATAGACAACTTCTTGTTCTGCTTCTTGTTGTTGTTGTTCTGGGGATACTTTCGTCTGTCCTCTCTACAGGTCAAACCATTTGTCCTATGAATCTGGTTCTTAGCTCATTTTACAGGTATTGCTCTGTAGATGTGCCCTTTCCATAAGGCATTTTCTAATTGGTCAAGTGGTTCAGGGGTTATGGAGCTCTAAACGACCAGATTGATTGTTTTACATTGTTTTAAACATTGTTATTATGCAACAATGCCAATTTGCAAACGCCAGCTGCAAGACTGAAGATTAAAGGATTTGTTTCAATTATTAACAGTGTTAGTAAGAGTCAGCCTAGGGTTTCTGTGTTAAACTTTCAATTTGGACCGATAACTGCACTGTTTTACAGTTTAGCTGCAATTCTAAAAGTAACACGAATTAATAAACAAAAACGGAACGTTAAATGTTTAGAGTAAGGGTCTAAAAGTCAAAACCTAGAAGGAACACGGACAAGCTTTGACAGTAAGGGTCTAGGTATAAAATTTTGTAAGAGGCTGGTAAGCATTAGACCCTTACTACCCGGTGGTCAGAAATAAATACATTTTGACGAAAAACTGGAAATCTTCCTACAAAGACCCATGTGATGATCCAGTGGTTGGTATACGTTTGCTGCTTTGTTTTATGTTGAAAACTATTTGTCCATTTAGTAACATGGTAGGGTATTCTCAGCAGAGAGCATTACTGGTTATCCTCCACCGTAAATCTACGAAATATAATAAAAAATTCTAAAGCATCAAAAGACAAAATGCCATACTTCACAAGAAAATTGTGTTCTTAAAGTTCTATAACAATATTCTAAGAACAAAGAAACCTGATACAACCGTTCATACACATTCTGTCCGAATAGAGTAGACCTAAGCTAACCACCGGGTAGTAAGGGTCTAATGCTTACCAGCCTCTTACAAAATTTTATACCTAGACCCTTACTGTCAAAGCTTGTCCGTGTTCCTTCTAGGTTTTGACTTTTAGACCCTTACTCTAAACATTTAACGTTCCGTTTTTGTTTATTATATAGAATGCCTTGGCCCAAAGCCATGCGCTCTCGTATAGAACTACTTAAACCTACTTAAAACTACAGAACTATAACATCAGATAAACAGCAGGACAGTGATACCATATCAACAGAAAGTAGGGATGGAGATTGAAACATAGACACAGACACTAACAAAACAAACGAACGCGAACACGCCTACAGGGCAACTAGATCCGTGCTCCCCGTTGCCTGCAAAAGACTACAACATCCCGGAGACGCCGTAGAGTGGCAGCCGAGACAGGGTGCACACAAAGCACGTCACTGAGACTGGCAAACATACAGTGCCTACTAAATGTCGCCTTACGATGCACATCACCAAGCGGACACTGTAAAAGGAGATGAAGAACAGTCTCCTGTTCGCCACAAGAGCACAGTGGGGAGTGGGACTGGCGCAGCTTATAAGCATGTGCATTGAGGCGGGTGTGCCCTGTCCTGAGCCGTGAGATAACACCAGCTGAGTAATGTGAGAGCCTGCTCAGGGCGGTAGGAACCTGAACAGTGGGATTGATGGCAAACAGAGCACGACCTGTGGCATCGGACGCCCACTCACTCAACTAACAAGCCCGAGACCAGTCTGCCAAAACCGGTCGCAGATCACGCGGGGAGACCGGGAAAACAACAGGAGTAGCTCTTTCGGCGTAAGCTTGCCGTGCATGAGCATCAGCTGCGTCGTTCCCCAGACAATCAGCATGCCCAGGTGTCCAGGCAAGAGCAAGGACGCCTCTCTGGAGGGCCTGAAATAATTTCCATGCGGAAGAGGTGATATTCCGAAACTAACAATCAACTTCGAAAAATTTGTTTCAACAATGGTCCAAAGGGTTTTTTTTCGCAGTTTTCGAGGGGGAAAATTTTACCTAGAACTACGAAAATACGCCTACGCGAAATCCGGATTAATTTCCTGTCTTTTGACACCTTTCTCATATTTTTAGCCTTCCTACTTCAAG